>LR812542.1:47718062-47835562 GCA_903798195.1 Danio kyathit
ATGGGCGATATGGCCTAAAATCCATATTGCGATATACATTGCAGCCTCTTGCGATAACGATATATATTGCGATATATAAATTATAATAGAACCATTTCAGAACAGGTTACATAGACCCTTAGGAAAGCCAAACTGCTATTATTTTTTTAAGAAATAAAGAAACGTTGCATGTCATTTTGAGAACATTTATTGTGCAAAGGCAAAACTGTAATTAAACAACACAATGTTGCAGATAAATAAACTAAATGTAGTGCCTTTTAGAAAGAAAGACTTTTCTTTTAAGTCCTTGGTTCCTAAATGCCAAGTTGCAGAGAACAAAAAAACTGGTGTTTAGTTAAGGAACTTACACTGTACTGAAAATACTTCCAGTATTAAAGTCAAATAAAATTGTGTATTGCAGATACTTTAAATAAAAACATATTTCTAACCTGCAGCCTAAGGTAATGCATTTGATTTTAAACATTTTGTTCTCCTAATGAAATTAAAACTGGTGTCTTGATCTGCTCTCTCTCTCTCTCCCTCTCTCTCTCTCTCTCTCTCTCTCTCTCTCTCTGTCTGCTGTAGTGTTGGTGCTGCTGAGAGATTGAGACGCACCAGACAAAGTTTGCGAATAAAGTAATGTAAAAATGAATACAATTAATATCGAAAGCGAAAGCAGATTCTCGGACATGTTCGGGGGAAAGAGAATGTATTGTCACCCCAAATAATGAGCTGGATCAGTCTATTTAGTCTTCGCGCTCTTCTTAAAGCTGCTCCCAAATCAGAACAATAGTTCTGTATCCAGCGCGATACAGCGCGTCTCTGTGGGTCTGCATGCAGAGCATGCGAGTCTGTGGCAGAGTGTTCTCAGTTTCTCGCGAACACAGAATCGGGCCGCCCCAATAATACATCGGCCGCACTGGTAAAATCTGTGTGGGAGGCACTGATGTTCACTAGACAAGCCACAATATGCCATGCATGAGGCTCGCAAGTTGTGTGACACGCCGCCATTCGGTGCCATGCGTTGCTTAGTGCTGTTGTTGCTGTTGCTCTTAATTTCGCGGGTAGATTGCGTCATCAAACATGCATTATCGCGATAGTGCAATAGAATTAGAATCTCTATCGTAGGCCAATTTTGTATCGTTTATATCGCATATCGTTTATATCGCCCATTACTAATCATCATCATCAATATCATCTTCATTTTATCATCATCACTATCATTATCATCCTCTTCATTTTTTCATCATCATCATCATCATCATCACGATCATCTTCATCCCCATCATAATCATCATCATCTTCATTATTTCATCATCATCATCTTCATCATCATCACTATCATCTTCATCCCTATCATAATCATCATCATCTTCATTATATCATCATCATCTTCATTATCATCACGATCATCTTCATTCCTATCATAATAATCTTCATTATATCATCATCATCTTCTTCATCATCATCATCACTATCATCTTCATCCCTATCATAATCATCATCATCATCTTCATCATCATCACTATCATCTTCATCCCTATCATAATCATCTTCATTATATCATCATCATCATCTTCATCATCATAATCACTATCATCTTCATCCCTATCATAATCATCTTCATTATATCATCATCATCACTATTATCTTTATCATCATCATCACCATCATCATCGTCATCATCTTCATTATCAACATCACTCTCATCATCACTATAATCATCATCTTCTTTTTATCATCATCATCAACATCACTATCATCTTCATTCCTATCATAATCATCATCATCTTCATTATACCATCATCATCATCTTCATTATCACCACTATCATCTTCATCCCTATCATAATCATCTTCATTTTTTCATCATCATCATCATCACTATCACTTTATTATCATCATCATCTTCATCTTTATTATCAACATCACTATCATCATCACTTTATCATGATCATCATCTTCATTTTATCATCATCATCATCATCATCCCTATCATAATCATCACCATATTCATTTTATCATCTTCATCATCACTATCATCATCATCATCATCTTCATTTTATCATCATCATCATCATCACTATCACTTCATTATCACCACCAATATCATCATCATCACAACCTGCCTTTTATAGTCAAAAGTGCAACAATGTATCACTTCCCAACAGTCAGTCAGTCGGTTTGTGCTACAATGTAACATTTTCACAAATCATAGAATACAATGTAACAATTGTAGCAGCTGTGAAATGAAATGAAACCAATGAAAGTAAAGTGCTGGTGAAAAAACAGGTCTTCATTTTCAATTGAGTTGCTATTTTACACTCAATAATTGAGGTGTCATGACTTTTTTAACATTTATATATAGATTATAATACAATATTAATAATATTACAATATCAGCTTCACATGTTATCGTATAGCAAATACATTAAATACAAAATGTATGAAGTATTAATTAGAAAAAACAAATTCACAGTATTCTTATATTTTTCTTCTAGAGAAAGTCTTAATTCTTTCAGTGGCTGGAAAAAATATATAATTTTAAATATATTTTTCAATTTATCATTAATCATTAATAATTATAAATATAAAATGTAAAAACTGATAAAAAGTTAATATTATTAGGCTCCTCAAGAAATTAGTTTTATTAAAAAAAAGTTAGCCCTTTAATCTGCTCTTAAAGCAGAACGTTAGTATCTTGCAAAATGACTACTAAAATAACATGTAATATCATGTCATCATGGCAAAGACAAAAGAAATGAGTTATTAAAACTATTATTTAAAATGATAGATCTTTAATTAAGGCTTGGATTTGACTTTGATTAGCAGAAGATCTTAAAGTGAAGATCTAATGAATAAAAATCCACAACAGATTCTTTAAAAGTAGAGCTTATGATAATATTTCATTTATTATATAATCAAATATTATTTGAATATTCATTAATTCCTTTTCCTTCAGCTTAGTCCCTTTATTAATCAGGGGTCAGCACAGTGGAATGAACCGCCAACTTATCCAGCATATGTTTTACACAGCGGATGTCCTTCCAGCAGCAACCCATCACTGGGAAACACCCACACACTCATACATTACGGCCAATTTAGTTGATCAGTTCCCCTATAGCGCATGTGTTTGGACTGTGAAGGAAACCGGAGCACCCAGAGGAAACCCACACCAACACGGGGAGAACATGCAAACTCCACACAGAAACGCCAACTGACCCAGCCGAGACTCGAACCAGTGATCTTCTTGCTGTGAGGTCACAGTGCTAACCACTGTTAGCATTGAATATTTAATATATAAAATAAATTTTAAATTCACTTATGATAAATTCTGTTGATCCTACTCAAAAGGCAGCGTTTCATCACATGACAAAAATAAATAAATATATAATTATTTTTCTGAACGGAGCTGTTGACATTGAAGAAAAGCCGTTTCAAATGAGGGCAAATTTAAAGCCAATGACAAAATGTGCAAATATTTCCTTAAGATTACTAACACAAAGAATCATTCACAATAAGACAGTAATGTGAATAACGAGAGTCAACGTCTAAACATCACAGGCTATAAAAAGCAGATCTATTCCACCGCCAGATCTCGTTTCTGGACGATAAAGCCATTAGAGAGCCGCAGCAGACCTCTTTCCCTCCATTTTAATGGAAGAGCATCAGATTTCAAGCATCCTTCCTCATCAGCGCTATAAATAGAGGCTGAAACAAGAGCAAACGCACCAGGAACATATAGTTTTGACCCCAGATGTGGGCGTTCAGTCACTGACCGCTGAAGTGGACATGCAGAGATCCTTCAGCCTCCCACACATGCTGCACTCAAATACTGCACTTTATAACACCACACAGGTTTGATGAGGAGTGTACTACAATGCTGCTGAATGCTGGATTCTGATTGGCTGATGAGCATTCTGAGGTGTGCTGTTATTTTTAGATAAAGTAGTTCCGGCAGGTTTTGAGCGCCTTCCATTAAATTATTGCTCACTTAAATTCATATTTATAGTACTTGTATTATTTATCATCTCTGATTTCTATATTTTTGAGTTTACATCTAATCATTCATTAATTTTCCTTCAGCTTAGTCCCTTTATTTATCAGGCGTCGTCACAGTGGAATGAACCACCAACAATTCCAGCATAAGTTTTACGCAGCGGATGCCTTTCCAGGTGCAATCCAGTACTGGGAAACACCCATACACACTCATTCACACACACACTCATACACTACGGCCAATTTAGTTAATCAATTCCCCTATTGCGCATGTGTTTGGACTGTGGGGGGAAACGGGAGCACACGCCAACACGAGGAGAACATGCAAACTCCACACAGAAACGACAACTGACCCAGCCGGGACTCGAACCAGCGACCTTCTTGCTGTAAGGCCACAGTGCCAACCACTGAGCCACCATTTCCAGTTTATATTTTAATTTTAGCCTTTTATGCGGCAATAAGTGACTTCTGCATTATTTCACGTGTATTTTTAGTGAATGACTGTATCGTGGTGTATTACTGTTTATACTGCAGCTCTGCTGGATTCTGATTGGCTGATGAGCACTCTAAGGTGTTTGGTTATTGTCAGTTAAACGCACAGCTGAAGTAGTTCCGGCAGGTTTTGAGCGCATTACAGCTCCATATCACTACGCTGAATGATTTCTCGGGATGCACTGTATTTGTGGCCACTAATATTGATCAGCCAAATATAGCATTTTCAGTTTTTGTTTGGAAAGAGAACAACGTCTGAAAAAATAAGCCCAAGAAAAGAGACAATGCTGCGCCATAGCGCCCAGCAGTGGAACAAGACGTGTTTTAAAACCCATTCATTTCAATGTCTTGCACTACAAGAGCAGTTTGTTGTCATGGAGTGAGAAAGAAAAACAAACAAACGCATAACCTACAGGAGCAAATCATTAGCTTTCACACAGTGATACTGGTGAATATCTGGAAAATTTCCAGAACAACTTTACCGGTATAAAAATTAAATAATAATTCATAAATTAATTTTAAAATAATAATAATAAAGCGCTGTTTACATAGGCGAGGATGTTCAGGAATTTTTCTAGAAAAGACCATTCACACATCCATTCCATAATACCGGTAAATTCTGACATCAATAACCAGAAATGAGCTCCAAACACGCTGCGCTTGAATCTGTAAATATAGAAGTTGCTTTGTCCCAGAAACATCCAAAGGCAGAAGCGTGAACCGCAGCTAATGGCTCGTTTCCACTGACTGGTACAGTACGGTACGGTTGGGGTCAGTATGGGTCACCTTTATCAGGCTTGCATTTCCACTGCTAAAAGGGTACCAAAGGTACTCTATTGGTGGGCGTGGTGTACGACAGAGAGTTTCAGTCAACTCATTCTTGCTCGAGAAAAAGTCTACAGTAAAGCTGTACGGGTCGCTCACTTATCATATGAGAAGCACTTCTCACAAAACAGATGCTTTACACACATAAATACTGTATAAATGTTTTTTACTAACTTTTCTATGAACATGAGTTGATTATAACTGCAGATCAATGACAGTGTAAAATAGCCTACTGTAACGTCTGTATTTATATTAAATAAATGCAACATGTATGAACACATATAGACCCTTACGGTCTCCGATATGTTACCAATTACAGAAAAACTACACACAGCAGACATTTAGTCCTTATTTAGGTTCAAAACAACACGAAAAAGCCCAGTCAGTGCAAACCTCTCATGATTAAATGTGTCTGTAATCTTCAGCAGCTCGTGTAGCCTCTTGTTAGAGAGTAACTAACTCATTCTGAGTTCATAATAGTCCAAAAGGTGATGATAATAGTTAAACATGGCAGTTTGTTCACGTTTGCTGAATAAATAATGTGCTGCTTTTTTTCCGGCTTCTCCTTTGTTTTTTGTGCGTCACTCTCGCATTTGCCAGTTTCTGACAAGATCGGGTTTCAAAAGCACGTCAATAATCAAGTGCACGTTATTATCATCAGCTCAAGAAGTTTGTTATTTCAAATATAGACGCGCACGCGAGAAAGCAAAAGCACTCGCTTCAGACTGGCTCATAAAAAGCTACGGGGCACAGGGTAAAATCTGCTCTTCTCTTTGGCTTTGTGGCCGTTCATCAAGATGACGACAAGGTTCGTTTGATATATATAATTAGTAATTACGCCGTAATCTCTCTCGGCGGTGTATTAAATACATGGCGGCTTCTATGTTTTCATTCTGGCTTGTTGCGTGAGTGAATGACGTATCTCTGTAAACCAATAGCGTTCAGCTGCATGTGTAGCTCCACCTTTTGGTACCTTTTCTCGTCTTTGGTACCCTTTCGAAAGGGTGCCGAAAAAGTGGTACGGTACCGTTCGGTCATAAAAGCGTACCGAACCACTCAGTGGAAACGGGCCATAAATGTTTACCCATCTGACATCATTACAAACTCTGTGGATGGATGAGCATTGTGAACAACTTCTATGAAAACATATGGAGCAACACTTTCGCATGTCGAGATGTACATAATGCGTGTGTGTGCTGGCGCTCACCGGCTGCTTCACGTGCACACTAGGGCTGTGTATTGGCAAGGGTCTCATGATATGATACATATCACGATACATGGGTCATGATATGATATATCACGATACAGTAAATATTGTGATATATTGCAATAGTTTGTATTAGTATGCGTCACATTATATTGACAACTTGATAAAGTCGGCAGACAAATTAAAATTCCAATTCCAGTTTATTTTTCATCATATGTCCTGAATATTTTAAGATAGATTTGCAAAGCTTACAAATGGCTTTATTTTGTGTCTAATTCAGTACTCCCTGGTACAGCGTTAAAACCAAAGTGCAGCCACACGTCAGCTCTAAAAGCTGGAGGCACCTTCATATTTTCCGCCATGCTCACTCTTGCTTACTTCTGATACTGTACTACTTGGCGTTTTGTTGATCACGAGTTAGCGACATCTACAGGAGCGGAGGAGGAGGTCGTTTGGAACAACTTGAATCGATACTTGAGGTTGGACTATCGATACACTATCGTAAAAGAAATGATCGCGATCGTTAGATGTATCGATATTTTTGCACAGCCCTAGTGGAGGACACTAGTGCTACACACAGGAGACGTTTGAGGAGGACAAACACCTGACTAATAAACTCTCAACATACAACATCTCAACAGAGGAGCAACTGTGGTATCAGCAGAATAATGCACTCTGGAATGGTGGATTATTAGACAATAACAACAGCTGAGGAATAACAGTCACTCGGCTTCACCACCTCAGCTGTGCATTATTGTCTAATAATCATTCAGTCATCAGTGTTTCCTTACAAGAGTGTAAGAGTCACCGAGTTCACCAGAATCAAACCTGAAGGCTTTGATTAGCACAGACTAGTGAAGGTTACGCCGCTGCCACATACTGAGCCCAGAGCCAGAAACAGCAGCAGTGAACTGAGCCGGAGCGACTGGAGGTCAAAACATGCATTCATCACGCTATCTGCGCTTCAATATCACATGCATCTGCTGCTCTGAGGACTCAAATTAATCATATGAGAGCTTACAGCTTCATTAAAACAAGGAATAACTGAGTGCCGGTGAATTATTAGAAAATAATGCACACCTGAGGTGCTGATCTGACTGTGATGTAAAGCCTGTAGCTCTCTAAATATTCCACATTCCAGAGGTCCTTATTGTGTTTCGACCCCCGCTACTAAATCCACTGTTGAGATGTTATATATTGAGAGGTTAATAGTTAGGCGTTTTCCTCCTCAAACATCTCGTGTAGCACTAGTTTCTTCCACATCCTCCTCCTCCTCCTTCTGTTGTGTTCTGATGTGATTTCTGACTGTTTTAGCTGTGAAAAACCTCAATTCATTAAAGTGATATGGAGCTGTAATGCGCTCTAAACCTGCCGGAACTACTTTAGCTGTGCCTTTATATGACAATAACTAGGGATGGGCGATATGGCCTAAAATCCATATTGCGATATACATTGCAGCCTCTTGCGATAACGATATATATTGCGATATATAAATTATAATAGAACCATTTCAGAACAGGTTACAGAGACCCTTAGGAAAGCCAAACTGCTATTTATTGTTAAAGAAATAAAGAAACGTTGCATGTCATTTTGAGAACGTTTATTGTGCAAAAGCAAAACTGTAATTAAACAACACAATGTTGCAGATAAATAAACTAAATGTAGTGCCTTTCAGAAAGAAAGACTTTTCTTTTAAGTCCTTGGTTCCTAAATGCCAAGTTGCAGAGAACAAAAAAAACTGGTGTTTAGTTAAGGAACTTACACTGTACTGAAATTACTTCCAGTATTAAAAAGTCAAATAAAATTGTGTATTGCAGATACTTTAAATAAAAACATATTTCTAACCTGCAGCCTAAGGTAACACATTTGATTTTAAACATTTTGTTCTCCTAATGAAATTAAAACTGGTGTCTTGATCTGCTCTTTCTCTCTCTCTCTCTCTCTCTCCCTCTCTCTCTGTCTGCTGTGGTGTTGGTGCTGCTGAGAGATTGAGACGCACCAGACAAAGTTTGCTTATAAAGTAATGCAAAAATGAATACAATTAATATCGAAAGGGAAAGCAGATTCTCGGACATGTCCGGGGAAAATGTAATATCACCCCAAATAATGAGCTGGATCAGTCTATTTAGTCTTCGCGCTCTTCTCAAAGCTGCTACCAAAGTCAGGACAACAGTTCTGTATCCAGCGCGTCTCTGTGGGTCTGCGTGCAGAGCATGTGAGTCTGTGGCAGAGTGTTCTCAGTTTCTCGCGAACACAGAACCGGGCCGCCCCAATAATATATCGGCCGCCCAGGTAAAATCTGTGTGGGAAGCGCTGTGTGGGAATCTGTGTGATAAGCCTCGATATGCCATGCATGAGGCTCGCAAGTTGTGCGACACGCCGCCATTCGGTGCCATGCGTTGCTTAGTGCTGTTGTTGAGAGCGTCAGCATGTGCTACAGTCACAATAGATTTCCAACGTAATACACCATAAGTTAGTGAGAAGAGCATGTTGTTTTACCGTGGCCGAGTGAATTAAGTTATCAATCGAGCTTATTAAAAAAGAAAATTGCACATGTGCGACTAAATAAATTTTCCAGTTCGCACACGTCTATTTTTTATCGCAAATGCGAGCGAAATGGTCGCACTGTCGAGCCCTGTCCATGTTTATTCAAGGTAATGCGTTGCAGCCGGCTGCAGCTCGTTGCTCTTAATTTCGCGGGTAGATTGCGTCATCAAACATGCATTATCGCGATAGTGCAATAGAATTAGAATCTCTATCGTAGGCCAATTTTGTATCGTTTATATCGCCCATTACTAACAATAACCAAACACCTTAAAGTGCCCATCAGCCAATCAGAATCCAGCATTCAGCAGACCTGCGGTATAAACAGTAATACACCACAATATAGTCACTCACAACTAAAACTACATTAGAAATGAATCAGAAGTCACTTCAATTCTGCATAAAGATGCTAAAATAAAAATGTAAACTTAAAAATATAACAATAGGAGCCATTTAATAATACAAATACTATAAATAAACTATACATATTAAAGTGAGGAATAATATTATGGAGCTGTAATGTGCTTAAAACCTGCCGGAACTACTTTAGCGGTGCGTTTTTCTGACAATAACCAAATGCCTTAGAATGCTCATCAGCCAATCAGAATCCAGCATTCAGCAGCCCTGCGGTATAAACAGTAATACACCACAATATAGTCACTCACAACTAAAACTACATTAGAAATCAATCAGAAGTCACTTTAACTCTGCATAAAGACGCTAAAATAAAAATGTGAACTGAAAAATATAACAATAGGAGCCATTTAATAATACAGAAACCATAAATAACAAACTATAAATGTTAATTTAAATAAGGAATAACTGTATGAAGCTGTGATGCGCTCAAAACCTGCTGGAACTACTTTAGCTGTGCCTTTATCTGACAATAACCACAGTGCTCATCAGCCAATCAGAATGCAGCATTCAACAGCACTGTAGTATAATCAAGGATTAAACATGCATGGATGATTTCATTAAACATGCTCAATACAAGTTTAGATCAACAGAAGACAGAAAATAAGAGTTTTAATATTGACAAAAATACAGTATATATGAATCATGTTTTCGCCCAATCCCAATTTTCCCCCTTAGCCCTTCCCCTTGTTTTGTGTGTTCACGTGAAGGGGTAGAGGTGTCCCAATTCTCGAAGGCGTAGGGCTGAGGGGAAGGGCTAGAGAGTCCTTGAAATGGAGATTTTTCAGGAACACACTTGAAACCAAGGGGTAAGGAAATTTCCCAGAATACACCATCTACAACAGCAGCATTGCTGCACCCGGAAGTCAGGAGAGCCACAAATTAGTATTTTTTGTCATTATTATGAATTTTTACAACAAACAAGCACATGTTTAATATATTCATAACCGCATTATTGTTTTACTGTCATACTTTAATAAAAAAAACGCAAAAATAGAAGAAAAAAATAAAAATTTGGCGATCTATAATGCCTCCTGCACAGCAGTCCCACAACATTCTGACACTCGATGACACTCGAATCCCCTGTCAGAGCAGTCTAGTGGCTGAGAATGAGAGTATTTCAGTGTCTGCTATAATGTTAATGCTGTTTTCGTGTGTTTACAGATGAATATGGCCACGGTGTAAATGCGCAGTATAGTTATGAACTTATTCCCACATTAGATCATCATGATAACATAATATATGCCTTCAGTATGGAGTCAATCTAGGGCCCTATATACTTGCAAAATAAAAGAAAGTTTTGCAAACAAAAAATGAAGTATTGAGCAAAAATAAAACACGCAAATCTACAAAAAAAATTAAAAAATTTAAAAAATTAAAATATCGCAAAGCAAAAATTTGTTTTTGAGAAATAAAAATTTTTTCGCTAACAAAAATAACGAACTACAAAGGGAAGATTAAGTTTTGAGAAATACAATTTAAATTTGCAAACAAAAAAAGAACTGCAAATAAAAACCAAGCAGTGCAAAAAAAAAGGAAAATATTTGCAATGAAAAACCACGTCCAGTCAATTGCAGCTGTGAGTTTGCGATGCTGCTTCCTCTTTGCACTTCACGTTTCTGTGCGTTTCACTTTGTGGCACTGATTTGACATGGGGGCAGAGTCAAGGGAACTTGGGTGTTTACAGCAGGCCTGAACCCGCCTTCATTTAAGCAACGTCATCACCTGGAGACACAGTATCGCTGAGGTGGTCTTACAGCCCAGTAGGTCTGGCCCTGCCATAAATGCCCAAGTTTCCTTGTAATGTTTGGTTTTGTAAAGGCAGTGCTATAAAAATGTTTTGCAAATAGATATTCATTCATTTTCTTTTCGGCTTAGTCCCTTTATTAATCTGGGGTCGCCACAGTGAAATGAACCACCAACCTATCCAGCATATGTTTTATGCAGCGAATGCCCTTCCAGCCGCAACTCATCACTGGGAAACACCCATACACTCTCATTCACACTCATACACTACGGACAATTTAGCTCATCAGTTCCCCTATAGTGCATGTGTTTGGACTGTGGGGGAAACCGGAGCACACGCAGGAAACCCATGCCAACACGGGGAGAACATGCAAACTAAACACAGAAAATGCCAACTGACCCAGCCAAGGCTCGAACCAGTGACATTCTTGCTGTGAGGCGATCGTGCTACCCACTGTGCCACCACGTCACCTGCAAATATATAGTTTTATTTTTTTAAATTGCTGATATTTTAGTTGTTTTGGCTCTGCTTGATTTTTATTTGCAGTTCTTTTTTTCTTTTTTTTGTTGCAAATTTCATTTTTATTTCTCAAAATTTTATTTTCCCTTTGTAGTTTTTTTTTTTTTTTAGCAAAATACGTTTTTATTTCTCAAAAATGTATTATCGCTTTGCAGTTTTGGGAGATTTGCATTTATTTTTTTCTCAAAACTTTGTTTTGTTTGCAAAACTTTCTTTTATTTTGCAAGTGTATATGACCCTAGATTAACTCCATACTTCAGTGATTTCCTGAAGATAAATACCAAAAAAACAACACTGGAATAACTGCAGCAGTCGCCATCGTCTGATCTCATATGAAGCAAGAGATCGTGATGACATATGATGACATGTGCAGGTGCTGTAGTGCTGTCCCAATTCTTAGGGGTAAAGGTTTTCAAGGGCCAAGGGGAAGGGGTCAAAAAAACGACCCAATACATTACCCTATTATACAGTATATACTGTTGCAGATGTCCTGACTGATTTTACTTCACTCTGAGTTGCAAGTTGTGAATTTTAGAATCCTCAAAAAACACATGCTGAATGTTTGCTCATGATTGCATGAAAACCAACTCGTGTACACACACACACACACACACACACACACACACACATCTGCACATGCATGTTCAGTGTAAATACATTTACATCTGCTCTAAATGACCACTGATGCAATACAATCCAGCAGAGCAGCATGAGACGCAATGGAGGAACCAAAGTTCAGACCCATCAGAGGAAACCAGCGCTCTACATCCCATTACTATAAATCACTAAAGCATTAATATCACAAATGGAGTCAAAACCACTCAAAGACTTCCTATACATAACCTCGAAAAAATAGATCTTGAACTGCATTTTATATGCGCAGTGTGCAGCGACACCAGCAGAAAAGTTCATTCATAATGTCAGAATCACTATGAACAACTCAGAATCGTCAGAATCATATATATATATATTATTAAAAAAATTAATATAAACATTTTAGATGAATGAATAATTGGTTTTATGTATTTATCTATCTATTCACTTTCCTTCAGCTTAGTCACTTTATTCATCAGGAGTCACCACAGCGGAATGAACCACCAACTATTCCAGCATATGTTTTACACAGTGAATGCTCTTCCAGCTGCAACCCTGTACTGGGAAAACCCATACACACACACACACTCATATACTACAGCCAATTTAGTTGATCAATTCCCCTATAGCGCATGTGTTTGGACTGTGGGGGAAACCGGAGCACCCGGAGGAAACCCACGCCAACACGAGGAGAACATGCAAACTCCACACAGAAACACCAACTGACCCAGCCGGGACTCGAACTAGCGACCTTCTTGCTGTAAGGCCACAGTGCTAACCACTGAGCCACAGTAATGCAAAAACAATTATTACACAGTAAAAATCTAATGTCAAAATGTAAATATGTAATTAAATGTGTCACATTTTAAGGAAAGTATTGTGAAAGTATGTTACATTATTTTGGAGTTTAGTCAAATTGTACTATATTACTATTTTATTGATCATTTTATTGTTTTAAACTAATTTTAAATTGTATTGTATTCCTGTACTGTTTCTATAATTATGGTTTAATGTACATTTGTCTTTATTTGGTTGTGGTATTGGTGTCTATTGTTATGGTTTCATGTAAATTTGTATTTTTTTGGTTTTGGTATTTGTTTCTATTGTTTTATTTTAATGTTTATTTTAAAAGCGGTCAGAATTATAACACAAACCTGTTCATTCTTTAAAGTTAAAAAGTTTTGCATTAGTTTTTTTTTTTTTTTGGGGGGGGGGGGGGGGGGGGGGGTTGGGGGGCAAAAATGGCATACTTTTTGACAAATTAATAATAAAAAACTCTAAAAGATCATTTTTATATATATTTTATTTGATGCATTTTTGCATATTTATATATATTAGTAATTTTTTTTTATATAAACCTATTAGATAGATAGACAGACAGACAGACAGACAGACAGACAGACAGACAGATACACAGACAGACAGACAGACAGATAGATGGACGGACAGACGAATGGATAGACAGACAGACAGATACACAAACAGACAGACAGACAGACAGATAGACGGATAGATGGATAGATGGATGGATAGACGGATAGATAGATAGATAGATAGATAGATAGATAGATAGATAGATAGATAGATAGATAGATAGATAGATAGATAGATAGATAGATAGATAGATAGATAGGCGGACAGACGAATGGATGGATGGATGGACAAATGGACAGACAGATAGACAGACAGACAGACAGACAGACAGACCGACAGACAGACAGACAGATAGATAGATAGACAGACAGACAGACAGACAGATAGACAGACAGACAGACAGACAGACAGACAGACAGACAGACAGACAGACCGACAGACAGACAGATAGATAGATAGATAGATAGATAGATAGATAGATAGATAGATAGATAGATAGATAGATAGATAGATAGATAGATAGATAGATAGATAGTAGGGCTGGGCGATTTTTTAGATTTTTTCGATTAATTTGAATTTACGTTTTAAGACGATTTTATTTTTTACAAAATCGAGGAATCGCGATTTTTTAATAAAAATATTAAAGCCGCTTTTCCACTATCGTGCCAAACCGTTCTAAACTGTTAGACAACCGTGCTGAATTGTGCTGATTCTGTGTGTTGACGTCGCGGCTCTGTTGATGAGCTACTAGCTGATTTAGCGGAAGCGCGCCAGGGTGGACCGGCCATTGGGAACACCGGGACATTTTCCCGCTAGAGCAACAACAGCCCCGCAGTCAGCCAGCCAGCTTCACTAATGTTTCCACGCGCGTCGTGCTGTTGTTCGCGTCCCGCAGCCGTCTGTCTCTCCCGCGCGAGCTGTGAGACGGGGACCCGCGCACCACCTGAAGGACGGTTACGGCGTGTTGTAAATGTCGGTCACCGCAGAAAGTCAAATCTTTCTTTAATTTGGACTTTTGCTTGAATTACGGAGTGGCACAGTAGCTGTCCAAGGTACTTTAGCTATGAATTAAATCATAACCCATATACACACCAATAAACAAGTAAAATGAATGAATGAATAAAATAAATATGGATTCTTAAATGTCGGCAGTTTTTACTCCAAAAAATATCAATACGTTTTGACAAATGTTTTATAAAAATAAATTGAGCAATTTCCAACATTTCAGCTATAGGCTGTTATAGGATTCAGTTAAATATAAGATAGACATTTAAATATAGATAGATATGTAACAGGTTTCTGTGGGGGTTTTTTTTTTCACGGTGATCTTTAATATGTACTGGGTGGTGGAGCTACGCACAAATATTTTCTAAAGCGTCAAGCAGATATTTGTCTATAGCTCGTTAGTTATTTATAAAGACAAAAAATAATTAAAACAACAAAAATAAAACTATAAAATTACAAAGATAAAAAGAGCAGCATTCTGCTAAATATAGTCCTTTATATCCTGATATGCTGTGTTGTTTCATTCGTTTTTTTATATTTAACTTGATGCATTCGTTATTTAATGTTTAAATACAAAATCGTTTAAATGGTTATATTTTACCATCAAAATGTAGTATATTTTATATCATTACCAATTTTTGATATAAAACCGCTGTTATTTTATTGATTGTTATGAAATAATTTAAGTGCTATATTTTTTATTAGTGAAAGTGCCCGCTCACTTTGACAAGGCCTGTCTAAATATATATTTCTGCCATGCCACTAATACAGATAAACTATTGCTGCATTATCATTGTTTATTTTTCTGTTATGTACAGAGATTTGAAATATTTATTTCCCCTCCAATCCTTTTTAATCTTCACGTTACATTTTGGTCATTTTCTCTCCAAATAAAATTTGCCCAAAGCTGCACAACATATGACCTGCTGTGACTTCTATTGTAGCTGTTTAGCATCCCTATATGAGAGAGTGCCATAACCGCGTTTAGTCACACTATTGCTTTTCTTTTACAAGTGAGCATGAAAAAAACTAGTTTCGGCATTTATTTAAATTTAAATGAACAAGGTAAGCTGGTAAGGTAGTTACACAGTAAAAATTTTTTTTATAAAAAAATAAATAAAAAAAAAAATCGAAATCGAAAATCGGTCAAACTTTATGAAAAAAAAAAAAAAAAAAAAAAAGATTTTTTTTTTTTTTTGCCATATCGCCCAGCCCTAATAGATAGATAGATAGATAGATAGATAGATAGATTTACGAGTTCAGTCGTACAAAAATGTACGATTTTAAAAAGGAGGCGTGGCACCTAACTCCACCCCTAACCCCAACCGTCATTGGGTGATGAGCAAATCGTACTAATATGTACAAATTAGATCAAGTTCAAGTTCAATTTATTTATAGAGCACATTTAAAAACAGTCCCAAGACTGACCAAAGTGCTGTACACAAGACAAGTCAAAAAATAAAAAGACAGAATACAAAACATAGAAATAAGACAAGAGAAACGTCTGTAAAATGGAAGAAAGTAGCAGTAGAAAGGATTATTAGAATATTATTAAAAAGTCAAGCTAAAAAGGTACGTTTTAGAAAGAGATTTAAAAATAGATAATGATGGAGCCATCCTAATATCAAGAGGCAAGGTGATCCACAACCGAGGACCTGCCACAGAGAAAGCTCTGTCCCCTCTACGCTTCAGTCTGGACTGAGGAGCTAAAAGAAGATTTTGATCACTTGACCAAAGAGATCTCACAGGAGTGCAAGGATGAAGCAGCTCTGAGAGAGAGGATGGGGCTAGATTATGGAGGGTTTTTATACCAGTAAAAGCACTTTAAAATCAATTCTGAATTTGACAGGCAGCCAATGGAGGCCCCTTAGACGAGGGGTAATGTGGTCATATTTTCTGCTATTACAAATAAATCGGTAACACTGTATTTTGATGGTCTATTTGAGTATTAGTAGACTGTCTGCTTAATATCTGTGTTATACTGACATTTAACAGTCCTTCAACAGACATTTAACTGACTATAAGAAACTTTGCAAGTACATGTCAACTTACACTAACCCTAACCCCAACCTAACAGTCTACTTATAATCTAATGATAATTAGTTGCAATGTAACTTAAACTCAACAAACGGACCATCAAAATAAAGTTTTGACCAATAAATCTAGCAGCAGCATTTTGGACCACTGAAGGCGGGAAATTTGTGATTTTGAGATGCCACAGTAAAGTGCATTGCAGTAGTCTAACCGTGATGTAATAAAAGCGTGGACAGCCATCTCTAGAGTGGTGGGATTTAAGAAATGTTGGACTTTTGACAGCAGACGAAGTTGATAAAAACTGGAACCAATAACCGAACTGATCTGTTTGTCTATTTTTAATGACTCATCAAGGATGACACCCAGATCAGGGAGATCGTACGAATTCATACGAATTAGCCACAAAATCAAAACGTTACGAATTGCCGTGAGATTGCGTTGGATAGATGGATGAAACCAGTCATTCATTCCTTTTACGTCGGCTTAGTCTCTTTATTCATCAGGGGTCACCACAGCGGAATGAACCACCAACTATTCTAGCATATGTTTTACACAGCGGATGCCCTTCCAGCTGCAACACAATACACACTCCTTCACACACACACTCATACACTAAGGCCAATTTAGTTGATCAGTTCCCCTATAGTGCATGTGTTTGGACTGTGGGGGAAACCGGAGCACCTGGAGGAAACCCACACCAACACGGGGAGAACATGCAAACTCCACACAGAAATGCTAACTGGCACAGGCAGGACTCGAACCAGTGACCTTCTTGCTGTGAGGCCACACAGTGCTAACCACAGAGCGACAGCATTGCAAAAACAATTATTACACAGATAAATGAATAAAATATACAAAAATATGTATATTAAAACAAAAATCAGTCATAGTATGAACAGACAGAAACACTGAAATAAAATAACAGTATACCACTTTTGTTAATTTTAGAAACTAAATATCTCCCAGATAATATTTTAAATGTTTATATTGCATGATAATAAAAATCTAAATCGTGTATTTATGCATGAAAAACAGCATCTGTCTTTAAATATAAGCATGGTGATCACTGACATCACCTCACATATTAGACATCACGAATCTCCAATAAATGAAGGCAGGCCTCAGTGATCAGCCTGACCAACGCATGCATGAGGGAATAAAATACACTAAATAGTGCAAATGCATGAGCTAAACACAAACATACAGCAAATGCATGAACTAAACACATAAAACCCAGCACATGCATGAAGACAGTGAGTGAGGCCTGTGCGCATCTGCAGGACGGCGCTAACACTGAAGCATCAAGTTCATCAGAGAATGCACGAACAGAATGGAGGATTTCAGCATGATCGAGTGTCACAGAGCATCGTGATCAAACATGCATTAAAAAAACCCCGCAGAGAAACTCACCGACGGATCTGTAGCCCAGGACGGCGATCTTTCGCGATTTCGGCTGCGGCATCTTTATTTACTCCCTACCGCATCCACATCCACATGTACATGTACCACAAATCCACACCAAGAAAACAGCGAAATCACATGGATTTGAGCCGGTATTGCGCGTCTACGTGCTGAAGATTTGTGTAAGAATTGATATTAAAGCCGTTCCTCCGAATGAAGCGATTTGTTGAGTGATAAATTACGAGGAAAGTCTCAGACTCTGCGTCACTGCCCACCGCAAACCTGCGTTAATTATGCAAGGATGAGCGCGCGGGATTGGCTGAGCGCGGCATGGGAGGCGGGAGCTGTCGCTTTTAATCGTGCAACTATTGGCTGAGCGCGTCTGTAGCGCTGTAGAAGAGCGAATGTGATTGGATGAGTGTTGTTGTCAATGAGAAGACGCCGGATTAAACACGCAGACATGCGTTTCTAGACTTGAGAATTGAAAGATTGCTTTAAAAATAGCATGACAACAAAAATTATGTGTGATTATGTGTAGCAAATAGTCTGTAACTATAATAGCAGACTGAAACGAACAAGGAATGAAGTGTAAAGTAGATTTACTTTGTGGTACTGATTGAGAAATTGACAATTCATAACAACAGTGCAGAAATAATGAAGTTATAATTAAAGAAGATGAAGCTGATCTTGACTATAATATTCATTCATTCATTATTCTTCAGCTTAGTCCCTTTATTCATCAGGGGTCGCCACAGCAGAATGAACCGCCAACTTATCCAGCATATGTTTTAAACAGCGGATGCCATTCCAGCTGCAACCCAGTACTGGGAAACACCCATACACATTCATTCACACAACACACTCATACACTACGGCCAATTTAGTTCATCAATTCCCCTATAGCGCATGTGTTTGGACTGTGGGGGAAACCGGAGCACCAGGAGGAAACCCACGCCTACATGGGGAGAACATGCAAACTCCACACAGAAACACCAACTCAATCAGCCGGGACTCAAACCAGCGACCTTCTTGCTGTGAGGCCACAGTGCTAACCACTGAGCCACCATGATGCCCAAAAATAATATATATTCACATACAGTTTAAATACATTCAAGAATACATAAAAATTAGCCAAATAACATTTTATATAGAGATGTAAACTACTATAAATACGCGACATTTATAAATGAGGACCCTGATGGAAGAGACTGAAGTGATGAGCTCAAAAAAATTGAGAAATTAGATGTAAATACGGACTTATGTCAGTGTCTTGTAGTACAGAAAGTAGCAAATTGGTGACTAAAAATGCACACAAATATGAATCAAGAATCTGAATGATTTGTGCCTTTATTGTTTCACCGTTAGATATAATATGCTTCCCCATTATGAAACCCAAAGCAGTTTTAACCTACAATTAAGAAACAGGATTTAAAAAATATTCATAACATCAGTTCACAGCAGAAGATTTAGGGGGAATTATCAAACTTGAGTAGATATAGAGATTACAAAGCACATATATAATTACAGTTGATGACCAAATTATTTACCCTCCTGTCAAATATTTATTCTTTTTTAAATATTTCCCAAATGATGTTGAACAGATTCAGGAATTTTTCACAGTATTTCCTATAATATTTTTTCTTCCGGAGAAAGTCTTATTTGTTTTTTTTTGGCTAGAATAAAAGCAGTGTTTAATTGTTTTAAAGCATTTAAGGTCAATATTATTAGCCCCCTTAAGCAATATTAGTTTTGGATAGTTTACAGAACAAACCACTGTTATACCCTACTAACCCTAGTTACCCTAATTAACCTAGTTAAGCCTTTAAATGTCACTTTAAGCTGTATAGAAGTGTCTTGAAGAATATCTAGTCTAATATTATTTACCGTCATCATGACAAAGATAAAATAAATCAGTTATTAGAAATGAGTTATTAAAACTATTATGATTAGAAATGTGAAAATTGAAAATGAGAAACAGAAATTAAGGGAAAACATATACAGGAGGGCGAATAATTCTCACTTCAACTGTACATGTATGCTCTATAGGAAGAGCATTTGGAAGGCTGAAGAAGCCTTAAAGTGTCGTCTATTTGAGTATAGCACGAGTGTTGATGTGATTCAGTTTGTTCAGGATAAAGTCGTGCTGTTGCTGCCGTTGTGCTGCTGTCAGTGAAGACGGACTGATGTCCAGGAATTTATATTCATCTTTAAACTGAACGCTGAAGATGGCCTGAGCTTTCTGACAGCTGGAGCCGAATCTCTCCCAACACTGAAAGAGGAGACAAAACATTACTATCTGTCTGTTTGTCCATCCGTCCATCTATCTATCTATCTATCTATCTATCTATCTATCTATCTATCTATCTATCTATCTATCTATCTATCTATCTATCTATCTATCTATCTATCTATCTATCTATCTATCTATCTATCTATCTATCTATCTATCTATCTATCTATCTATCTATCTATCTATCTATCTTACACATAAGTGGTTAAAATACACGTTGATGATCAGAGTAATGATAACAACAACAATAATAATAATAATAAAATAATAATAAAGCATAATGAGTTAAACACGTCACCTCTTCAGCAATTTTAATAGACATCAGAAAGTGCTCCTTCATGTCTTTGAGCTCCTCGATCAGATCTTCATTAACGAAGGTCCTGTTTTGCAGCGAGTGCAGCAGAGATGCCACTTTCTCCCAGAACTTTTTCAGGTCGACCAGAATCTGCTGGATTTGAGAAAGACATTTCTGCACGTCCTTCAGATGCACGGGGTCGGGAATCACACCTGGACAAACAGCACATATTGATCATGTTTTCTTCAATGTAATGTACAGTTCTTTTCCACCTCTATCATGCATTGTGCTTTACTGTTCAAAACTCTTCACACACAATCAGCCAGACAGGAGAGCAAACCGTCCAAACATTTACTAAACTGCGAATTTTGGATCACACAACAAAACAATTTTGGTCATGTACTGAAATCTACTCTAAATGTTACAGGTGAAAATCTAGACATTGTATTGTATTTAGGTAAACTGCATGCTCTTTTTCTGCCACACACTGCTGCTGTCAGTTTATTCATCGCTATTCTGTCCCTACTCACCTGCATTCTTTACAGTAATCCATACTTGCACATTGTGTCCCTCTAATCACACATTCTTTTGGACATTGAAGACATAAAGGTGACAAATGTAAAATGACATATGCAGTTTTTTTTTTTAATTAAATAAATGCATGTAGAAATTCATTTAAACACACCCATTAACTCATAACTCACTAAAGCAGACCTATTATGCAATAACATGACTTTAATAAAGGGTTTAAACAGTTGTGTTGCAGCAGTGTGTGAATATCACAAACTTCTAATTGTAGAAGTGTATTAATTTAAATCTTTTCTTACCAACCTGTATTTATTCCTGCATTTATTTCATTTTTAATGTACAATGCAGTTTGCAGAGTAAGATTTTCTGTCTTTCTGTAGATATATTATATTGAGAGAGTTGCTTTATTTACTATACAAGTATTTCTGATTGGATTTGCATTGAAAACCTTAAATAATATTTAAAAAGTTATTATTAGGGCAACCCAGTGGCGCAGTAGGTAGTGCTGTTGCCTCACAGCAAGAACGTCGCTGGGTCGCAGGTTCGAACCTCGGCTGGGCTGGGTCAGTTGGCGTTTCTGTGTGGAGTTTGCATGTTCTCCCTGGGTTCGCGTGGGTTTCCTCCGGGTGCTCCGGTTTCCCCCCACAGTCCAAAGACATGCAGTACAGGTGAATTGGGTAAGCTAAATTGTCCATAGTGTATGAGTGTGAATGTGTGTGTGGAAGTTCCCAGAGATGGGTTGCGGCTGGAAGGGCATCCGCTGCGTAAAATCGTGCTGGATAAGTTGGCGGTTCATTCTGCTGTGGCGACCCCGCAAGGGACAAAGCCGACAAGAAAATGAATGAATGAATGAAGTTATTATTATTTATTTTGATGTGTTAAGTTTTTAGTTACTTTACTCGCAAAGTCATTCCTCATCAATCTGCAAATTTTGTGCAAAATTCTGTGCAGAAATAGCTAAACAAATGTGCACAGATTCCGTCCGGCTCTGATTATGATTGAAATGTGTGTTTTCTGAATGAGAAATGTTGTCAGTGGTTTGCTGAAACTCTTATTCTGAGCTGTATATGAGCTGTTGTGTTGCTCTGAGGGAGGTTTGGAGGTGAGCTGAACTGTTTACACTCATGTTGGTGATCAACACAGCTTTCCAAATGCGTCTTCAGTAATGCACAATGCCTGTTAGAGGTCAAAACAAAAACCTGTAATAGGAAAATCTCTCACCCAGGTGTATTTTAGCAGTGGCGAGCTCCAGCTCCAGCTCAGTCTGTTTAATATGGATGTTCCACTCTTTATTTTGCAGATTTCTCTTAGCATCTGTGAGTCGGGACAGATCGGCTTTGAGAGATTGAGTTTTAGCAGCTTCACCAGGAACCGTCGCTGCATCCACGATGACCTTAATCAAGAACCCAAAAAACGGCACCAACGCAGCCAGGATAGTCATGCCATGACTTTTTTTAGAGGTTTGGTCGAGATGTCTCTGAAGCTCAGCGTTTTTCTCCCCAATTTCTCTCTCTAAGTTCGCCACATCTTGCACTGTTTTTTTCATCTCCTCGTCCAGCTTCTGTATGGAACTGTTTAGACTCTTGATATGGTCGGAGTGTTCAATGAGCTGGTTTTCATTATCATTCTGCACCTGAAACACGTCACTGGTGCACGACGCCACGCTGTGGCTATGGTGTTCATACCTGGATATCAGACACATGATTGAACACAGTGAATACAGAGGATGGTTGAATTGAAGTGAATTAATTAAATGTCATTGCAAGTAATGTAAACAATACAGTTCTTAAAGCACCAAGGCAGTGTAAGAAATGGTAAAAAAATGATTGTTTACATACACTTAAAGTCAAAATTATTCAACCTCCTGTGAAATTATTATTTTTTTCAAATATTTGTTTTGATGTTTAACAGAGAAAGGACATTTTTACAGTTTTTTCTATATTTTTTGTTTTTATTGTCTACAGAACAAACCACTGTTGTCCAATGGCTTGACTGATTAATCTAATTATAACTCAGTTAAGCTTTTTAATTGCACTTTAGGCTGAATAACAATATCTTGCAAAATAACTACACTGTATTAAATACTGGTTCAAATTAACCTTATGAGTCAATTGAACTTGTATTATATTAAATTGACAAAACTGTTTGTGTAACTTATAAAATTAAGTTAGAACAAGATTAACTTAGTTTAAAAACTTACAAGTAACAAAAAACATATGTTGTCATGACTAATTGATCATATCATTTTTTTTACAGTGCAGTAAATTATGTTCAAAATACATTTTTAAACATTGGAATTACAAATATTTACTTTTATGTTCAAATAGATTAGTTATACTTTCATATTTGTGCTCATATATGGCCATATATATATATATATATATATATATATATATATATAGAGTTAGAATTATTAGCACCCCTTTTTAATTTTTCCTCAATTTCTGTTTAATGGAGAGCAGATTTCTCCAACACATTTCTAATCATAATAGTTTTAGTAACTCATCTCTAATAACTGATTTTCTTTTTGTCATGATGACAGTAAATAATATTAGACTAGATATTCTTCAAGACACTTCTATACAGCTTAAAGTGACATTTAAAGGCTTAACTAGGTTAATTAGGGTAACTAGGCAGGTTAGGGGAATTAGGCAAGTTATTGTATAATGATAGTTTGTTCTGGAGACTATCAGAAAAATATAGCTTAAAGGAGCTAATAATTTTGTCCTTAAAATGGATTTAAGAAAATAAAAAACTGCTTTTCTTCTAGCAGAAATGGAACAAATAAGATAAAAAATATTATTAGACATATTATAAAACAAAAAATAAAATACAAAAAAATACATACACATTCATACATTCACAAGTGTGTGTGTGTCTGTGCGCCTATGCATTTGTGCACACACATGTACAAGTGTACATAAACATGAACATACACACATATATGGCAGGCACACCTGCTTGATCGTCGCTTTAAGATGATGCAGAAGTGCTTTGAAAGCTGTCACTATTGAAGGTAGAAGGAATGAGGGCACAGGGACAAGCTTTCTGAATGGAACGCAGTGTGAAATGAGTGTTTGAAAGCTGCTTCTGTCAGATGTTCATCAGCAGATTAATGTGACATTCGTGACAACACTGACAGATATGATCTTAAAGCACTCCAATGCCTGAGGACTTTTCTGTCCCTTCAGTGTAGGTATGTGTTTGTCTAGTTTGCCCCAAAATGACAATTCTGTCATCATTTACTCTCATTTTTTTGGTCCAAACTTTTTTTATATTTGTTCTGTTGAACACAAAAGCAGATATACTGAAGAATGTTGAATGTTTAATTTAATAAATCTTCTTTTGTGGTTAACAGAACTAAAAAACTCAAACTGGTTGATAAAGTTCATGTTACTGTGGGAAGCCGATTGCTTTACATTTCTGACAAACAACAAAAAACAACAATGTCTAAAATCTGCTATGAGCTGAACAGTAAACAAACTGCAAAAATCAGAACTATTTTTGTTATAAGCTGTCGACTCAAAACCTCAAAAACATGCATTATTAGATGTTACAATAAGGTTACTGTTAGACAACACATGCAATAATAACTTAACCAAAGTACATGATAAGAAATGCTTGAAAAGTGCCAATTCTAATGTTATCACTCGATTAAATGGGCATTATCAGTGGTTATCAACTGATAGATATATGCCAGAAGAGGCCTTCTGAGCCTACCAGGATGTTATCATCCATCCACATGGTTAATCAGCTATGGATCACATACGGCTGTGGCCGGAAATTAACAAGAATTACTTATATTATTTATTAAATTTCCCATTATTTTTATAGTATTAACGTCTACCCCTACTCCAACCCTAACCTCAACCATCACAGTAATGTAAAAACAGATCTGGATCTGGAGTCTTCTCTATTAGTATAGCTGATTAACCATGTGGATGGATGATAACAGCCTTCTGCGCCTACTGGCCCACATCTATCAGCTGTTAAACACTGATAATGCTCATTCAATCGTGTGATTACAATCGAAGCAGGTGTAATGATCCTGTGAAGTACTTTAAAATATGGATTGTTTTTATTAAATGTTTGACAATCTAAACCTAATCATTAAGAGGTGTCGGGACATAGAGTAGCTCCTCCCCTTTAAAAAAAACCAGCCAGTAGCATTTTGTTTTTATCACATCTCTGCCAGTGACAGTGGTTGAGATCAAACACATTAAATAAAAGCCAATGAGAAGGGGGCGGAGCATGTCAGATACTACAGAGCATTTGATTGGTCAGAAGATTTTATGAGAAACTATGAGGTGACGTCAAAGCAAAATAAAATCCATTTAGTGACAAACTGGATGTTTATATCAGATTTATATCTTTGAAATGTGAATGCTTTGGAGCTCACTACATTATAGATATCCTAAAAACAAACATACTGATACTAACATCTAAAAACTCAACTGTAATTTCACAAATCTCTAAATTTGACATTGGAAAAGGTGTAAGAACACTGTAGAAAATCAGTGGAGCTGATTGGATTGTTTTGTTTTTGTGGGTGTGGCTTAAATCTCCATAATGTCTCTATATAGTCAGAGTATCTTCTGTATAACTCAACAAAAACAATGGTGCAGATTCCACTGAAGGATGGCAGCACAACATTTTTCATCACTCTTAATTGTAATTTAGGCTTAAATAATACCGATACCTGTACACCATGTCTTCCACGTCTTTAATGATGTCGTGGATCCAGCTTCTGGCTTTCTCCAGGTGTTTCACAGCCACAATGGGTTCATTATTCTCAACAGCGTGCATAAGCATCGGGAACAGAGACTGGACCAGGTTATTACTGGTGCTGACACACTGCAGGAAGACAGCATTCATGCATTTAATGTTGAACATAATGCCAAAATCACACTGATGACATTACTGTAAAAGCATTGAAAACACCACAACAGTATTATAATCATAGATCCAGCAGTTGGTAACCCACACAGAAACCTGATATTCTGTCATTTATGCGGAAGGTTTAAATCAAAAGCATTTGCCCTCCTATGAATTTTTAAATATTTCCCAAACGATGTTTCACAGAGCATGGGAGTTTTCACAGTTTTTCCTCGAATATTTTTTTCACCTGGAGAAAGTCTTATTTGTTTTATTTTGGCTAGAATAAAAGTTTTTAATTGTTTTAAACCCATTTTAATAATGGATACTAATAACAACCCAGGCTCATTCTGAAAACGTAGTCCGGTGGACGTTTCTGGAGACCGCGTATTATAGCTGGAGGTACGTATGGCTGCATTTCATTTTTTAAGCGAACGCTACGGGGCTTTGGGATTAGGGAAGTGAGTGGATGGGCGGGTCAATCGATAAAACTGGTTGGGTTTAGGGAAGGAGGAGGGTGGGTAAGTTGATTGGTCAACCGGCCAGTCCGTCATTCATTCAGTCGTTCAGTCAGACAGACAGACAGTCGATTGACAGCGGCCTCTGGTGGGTTTACGCGAGAACAGCAGGCGCGATTGGCACTCGTGAGAGAAATTTGAGATATGAAAAAGTGCAAGCAGAGGCCTCTCGCAGATTCGCGAAAACAAAAACTGCAAAAAAAACTTACCTCCCGGGATGTATTTCACGGTCTCCAGAAACGTCCACTGTACTACATTTCAGAATGAGCCTGGGTTGAATAATAAGGTCAATACTTTTAGCCCCCTTAAGCAATATTTGTGTTGGATTGTCTAACTCAAAGCTTTAAGGCAGCCAGCTACAGCAAATTTTTGCAACCCAGGCTCATTCTGAAAATGTAGTGCCGTGGACGTTTCTGGAGACCGCGAATTATGTAGCCAGAGGTATGTATGACTGAGTTTAATTTTTTAAGTGAACGCTACGGGGCGGTATGACGCCATTCCTTTTGGCGCTTACCGGCTGACCTCTTACCTCCGTGTGGAGGCCTTTCCCGCTGCAACAAATTTGTCCTGTTAGCTCGCCGTGTACGTCGGCGGACTTAAGACGCAGAGAGGAGTTGACCATGACGACGACGACCGGGTTCGAGTCCGGGGAAGAACGGTTGCAGAAATCAGGTAAGACAAACAGAATCCAAAAAAATAAAATGAACGAGTGAATAACAGGGTGAGAACACGGTAAAATCCAAAAACGTGGTAAAAATCAGACGAGGGCTTTTCTTTTTCTGGATGGCTTTTGTAAACCGTTGGTTGGGTTTAGGGAAAGTATGTGGGTGGGCTGGTCAATCAGTAAAATTGGTTGGGTTTAGGGAAGAAGGAGGGTGGGTCAGTCGATTGGCCTGTCGGTCAGTCAATCATTCAGTCAGACAGACAGACAGACGCTTAATCAACAGCGACCTCTGGTGGGTTTACGCGAGAACAAAAACTGCAAAAATACATACCTTCGGGACGTATTTCACAGTCTCCAGAAACGTCCACGGGACTATGTTTTCAGAATGAGCCTGGGTTAAATTTTTGAGTTTACTCAACTTAAATCGACTCAAGTGCAGTACTTGGGTTGAAGTTGAGCAAACTCAAAAAGGTCCTGAAGATGGTAGCCTTAAAGTTGAGTCAACTTTTTGTTTACAGTGTAGTTAAGCCTTTAAATGTCACTGTAAGCTGAATACTAGTATCTTTAAAAATATCTAGAAAATATCATTTATTGTCATCATGGCAACAACAAGGAATTGGGCTATTGGAAACTAGTTATTAAAACTATTATGTTTAAAAATGCGTTGAGAAAATCTTCTCTCCGCTAAGCAGCACTTGGGAAATATATACTTGGCCAATAATGTTGACTTCCACTTTATATGATACGGTGTAAACCAAAGCCTTTAAATCAGGACTAATCTGGACTCCTCTGATTGTTGATTTTGGTGTAATGATGAACTGTGTGTACCTTCAGCAGAACAGCCCCAGAAGATGCAAACAGTGTCCGAGTCTCCAGAGCTCTTTCTCTGATCAGACTCTCTAGTTTAGGAAATCCACCCAAACACAGATAAGACAGATGATAGAGAAGAGCCGTTCGCTCCGCAGACGGAAGAAGCTCCTGAATAAACTCTGGACAGCCCACAGAATCATTGAGGACGAGCTCTGAAACCAAAATATTAGTGGAGATGAAAAACTTAATTATGGGGGAAATGTCTAATACGTCACATCTAAAAGGCTACTGTGTTATACAGTTCCAATCAAAATAATAGCAGTGTGTTTAAAAAGGAAAGTAAAAGCTCCAAATAATTTCAGAATAATGCATTGGGAACATTGAACATTATAGAAAAAATGAAGAAAGTGACACATGAGGTTTATTATTAAATGAGAATTTAGTCGTGCATTTCTTTATGCATATGTCATTTTGCATTAATTTTACAAATGTTGATTGGTTTACGACACATAGATTAAATCCTTTTTGTGGGGTTATAAATCTAAGCAAATGAACACATTAAATTGTTAAAATTGAGTTTTTTTTCTTTAATGTTTTGTTTAGTTTTTGTGACCATTTAGTCGTCAATATTAGTACTTATAGATGGTGTCTTGTTTGCTTTTTGTTTTCTTTCTTTACCTCTATTTGTTTGTTTGTTTATTATTTTTTCCCTCTTCAAATTTCTATATACTTGTTTGTTAAATGATTAAGTAATTTATTTGATACTATATTGTTTATGATCCACTTTTGTTGTACATTTGGACTATAACCAGGGCTTTAAATTAACACCCGCCAAATGCGGGTAGATATTAGCGGTGGCGGGTAAGACAGACACTCCCACTAGCCACTTTGGCTGGTTGAAAATAATTTTCCTAAAAAAAAATAAAAGCATAAAAGCAGGGTTCGACAATAAGGATGGTCCAATATGCATGCAAAGGCGATCTTAGAATTGAGAAGCAACACGACTGACAAAAGTAATTGTGCTCGCGTGAGCAATAAAAAAGCAGATAAATACAGAATGAGAGGATGATCACTCGCGCTAACAGCTGAGTTGATGCGCGCGACTGTTTAAAACGCGTGTGCGCTCCCGATTCCTTGCGTGAAGCAACTGTGTCTAGAAACACAGCTGATGTGATCGGTTCTCTTTCAAATAGACAAAAAGTGATGAACATGCACCCACAGTCCTGCTGCTTTCAAGAGCTCCAGATTTGTATTTTTGTAAGCAGCACCGGTTGCTTTCGCTTTCACCATTATAGAACAGATTACTTATGGGTCTAACGTTAACCGTGTGCGTTATAATCCTTTCATTATCACACGGTATGTTTATTACCTGCTTTCTTTTGCGTAATGTGGTTTAATTATCATTTTTTACAATAACATTGCTTTAATGGGAGATTACTCCCCATTTATGTGTAGTAAACTGGTGATCTGGGAACTATAGCCAGGACAAATGACTGTGCATGTGTTTTGTTAAAAAAAAAGTATAGTAAACAGCTATATTTTTCTTGTTTTAAAATTTGTGGCTAAGAAATAATGAATTGTTTATGTTTGGTGTGGTCAGAGATAAATTTTGTAAATCCTTCATTTTGAGCTCTGAAAATGATGTGAAATAAAAACTAATTGTAATACTATGAAACCATGACCCATTTGCTCATGAACATTGAGCAAGCTCATACACGACACACAAAAAGTGAAATGAATGAGGCATGTGGAGAAAACGCAACATCTAAATCAAGTCATTTTAGCATGTCCAAGTCGTATTTATGTGTATAAAATCTCTTTTCCCAACTATAAAATTGTGGCTAGTGAAAATGGCGAGTGGCTAGTAATGTTGAAAAACTACCAGCCACAGTGGCTGGTGATCAAAAAAGTTAATGTCAAGCCCTGACTATAACCCAAGGCACGACATTTGTAAACCTTTCCTCTGATTGTATTTCTGGAGGCACATTGTACATTCAACCTGATCATTGTAAATAAACATGTCAAAAAAGAAACATCAAAAGCAGGTTTATCGACACCCCTGGGTTGTTTTTCAGCACCAAACATTTTTATCTTTACATTCATTTCAAATTAGCGCATAATATTTGTAGCTATCATGCAAACATGTTGAAAGTGTAATGTTAAGAAAACATTAGAGGTCATAAAAAAGTCTCTTACCTTTGCTGTTAGCCATAGTTTACACTGGTAATGCCTCCAACTGTAAGATCTCTATCTAATAATCATAAAAATAAAAATATGTCAAGAGATGTGATGTGAAGTAGAACCAACAGACAGTTAAAAAGTGTGCTGATGAGTATTATTTTACATATTTAATAGACATTCAGATAGCTATTTTAAAGCTGCCATGTACTGCATTGATTCAATAAGGTAAACTGTTCTCTGATATCGACACAGTTTGTGACTACACTCTCAGAAATAAAGGTACGAGAGCTGTCACTGGGGTGGTACCTTTTCAAAAGGTACACATTTGTACTTTAAGGGTCCATATTAATACCTCAGAAGTATATATTAGTACCTACAAATTTTAAGAGGAACACTTTTGTACTTTTAAGTTACTAATATGTACTCTTGAGGTATTAATATGGACCTTTTAGGTACAAACGTGTACCTTTTGAAAAGGTACCACCTGTTGGAATATTTAATAATTCCATGCGTGTTCAATAAAAAAGGTCAGGAGAGGTTTTTATTCAATGTCAAAAATCTTAACAATTTATTGGATACAAATGAATAATTCGATTCACAGAATTCTGTTATCCTCAATGCAATGCAAAGGTTACATTAAGGAGGTGCGCAACCCCTTTCAGTTCCTGACTTCAACTTAAATAGGCAGCTGATATTAACAGGTGGAGTTAAGTAGAATTTGGCACTTGTCAATCATTCTCCAGTCTTCTATTGGCCGCACCCCAGACATAAGTCCTCTTTTTCTATGAATTCTCGGCACAACAATAAGAGCATAAGACTTTCTGCGTTCAGTTTTAACACCTTTCTTCAGACAGGAAGTTTCTGCAGAGCTGAATTTAATTTTGGACCAGCATGTATCTACTTCTGCAAAAATCCTAACTATTATGCACAGCATCGCACACACAACAGTAGAAGTTCAGTTAATATATGACCCTTAAATGACCAATACAAATAATTGTTTGATGAAAAGAAAAAGAGATAAAAAATAATTAAAAAATATTCCTTTTTCCTAACACACCCCAGTGACAGCTCACGTACCTTTATTTCTGAGAGTGTAAGTTCAGGAATGGTTTAAATGCTCATTAATTAGCTCAGGAATTACCCAAAGATTGAAAAGCTCCGTTTTGACCATATTTGGAACAGTCATGAATATTAATGAGCTCTGCTCTGATGCTCTGCAGCTCATCAGCTGCTCTCTCTTTCTCGCTCTCACACACACACACACTCACACAAACGTGATACACTCTGAAATAAACATGAGCAAAATAATCATACTTCATCTGTCAAAAATATATTCAATCTGAGTAGATGTCTTATTAAATCTTTTCAGATGCAGTTTAGGAGAGGTTTATTTCAACTTAAAGGAGAGAGTGTGACATCTTTAATCCACTAGACTAGAGTAACCTATTTTGCTCCTGAACAGTGTTGTGGATGAAACAGGCTAAACTATGCTAATACTCAACAAAAGTGACTGACAGAGATGTATTTAGAGTTGGAATTTGAAGCTTTAATGTATATGAAAACACAAAATAAGATCACAGCCATAAAGTTGTATTAAGTTGTTAGTTATGGTAAATTGCAATGTATTTTTTTATTATGCATGTCATTTTATATTCTGAGACAAATGAGCTGTGTCTATTAAATAATCTTCAACAATGCAAAAGTTGATCTACTCACATATTTTGTTTCCAGCTTTCTTTTCCAGCTGCAACTACAACCACCAGATATATATTCTTGTGAAGAACACGTGGCATTGAGAAAAAATCCAGATCTACAACTACAACACAAATTATTTGTAACCACGTGATTTCTAACTCATAGAGAGGAAAAACCTGTTTGACTGTGTAATTAAATGGAGCAGTTTTGTTCAATATATATACAGTTGAAGTCAGAATTATTCGCCCCCCTTTTAATATTTTGTCTTTTTTAAATATTTCCCAAATGATGTTTAACAGAGCAAGGAAATTTTCACAGTATGTCTGATAATATTTTTTCTTCTGGAGAAAGTCTTATTTGTTTTATTTCGACTAGAATAAAAGCAGTTTTTAATTTTTTAAAAGCCATTTTAAGGACAATATTATTAGCCCCTTTAAGCTATTTTTTTTCTCGATAGTCTACAGAACAAACCATCATTATACAATAACTTGCCTAATTACCCTAACCTGCCTAGTTACCCTAATTAACCTAGTGAAGCCTTTAAATGTCACTTTAAGCTGTATAGAAGTGTCTTGAAGAATATCTAGTCTAATATTATTTACTGTCATCATGACAAAGATAAAATAAATCAGTTATTAGAGATGAGTTATTAAAACTATTATGATTAGAAATGTGTTGAAAAAATCTGCTCTCCGTTAAACAGAAATTGGGGAAAAAAATAAACAGGGGGGCTAATAATTCTGACTTCAACTGTATATATATATATATATATATATATATATATATATATATATATATATATATATAAAATTTTTTTTGGTTGTGTTTTTTTTTTTATAATTCAGCTCATAAGGTTGTGGATAGCCGCGAGCAGAAGATAAAGGAATGTGTAGAACTCAGCCCCCACAACCCTGCTCATGTTTAATTTTATTTTTTACCTCATGCATGAACAAGTTTAGGGAATGTGCACGGCATGTCACGACATCTGCACTTTAATTTCATTTGGCATTTACTTCGTGGTGGCATGTCACAATAAGTGGTTTTAAGGTTTACTGCGGTTTTAAAACTGCTAAAACTTTCTGTCTCTGTTCCTGAGCTATATTAGTTTTTTAAAGCAACAGTCTCCAGCAGCAAAAGACCATGCACATCAAAAGCTATCCAGCAAACCCTGAAAAACAAATCACTTATGCACCAACATCTAAGCATGCTATGGTGAACACTTCAGTGGCTTATTAGAAAAAATGATCACAGAAAAAAATATCCAAAGATCCTTTTCAAGTTGTGAAGAAATCTGTTAAACTAATGAAGACAGCAGAAGTCAATGATTTATTGGAATTATTTATCCTGACATGTTTACTGCTCCAAAATATAGTTTCCTAAAATAAAATATATTGTGTTCAGTGGGGAAAAAAGAGACCTTAATCTTTCTCCCAACAACTTTTCACCTTGGAGAGTTTGAAAAGGTGACTTTTATTGTCATTTGTAGACTAAAGGGCTCTATTGTCTGGGTTGGTGTTGTCTATTTACTCTACAAAAATCTTGTAATAAACCACCAGTAGATTTTCTGTTATTTTACAGACTTATTTCTATATTATTTCTTATGTATTATATTATTTCAAAGGACTAAAATGTCAGTAAAAGTCAATTTGTTAAACTTTAGAATTTTCATCATCAAAAGTGGACAGAGCAGAGATCAACATCCCATAATGCAATTCACAACCACAAATAAACAGAAAACACTTGTGAAGCACAAAAGATGCTAAATGTTTCTTCACAGATATTGTTTTACAGTGTACCCTATAGATGTAGAAAAGTAGAGTATTGGGTTATTTCATTACATCACAATTCTGCCCTAAAACAGATCAAAACAAATCGCTCATAACGTTTGGCTGATGCGTAACACATAATAGAGGAATAAAGTGGCCAAAGCCGGCATGTTAACCTATTAAATCTGTAATATAGAAATCCTACATAATATGTAGCTGATGTCTTATGTAACAGTGTCACAAGTTTTCCTCATAACTTGACTTTTACCTTCTAGTGAACCTCAGGAATTTTTTCTTTTCTTTGTTTTGTGTGAAAGAAATGCAGCTCAAAGGCCGTGTATAGCTGCGGGCAGGAGTTAGGAGAATTTGCATATAGTGAAGCAAACCCATGATTAATGAAGCAAACCCTTAAATCTGCAAGATTTATTAAACAGATAAAGTTATTTATGTGTTTGCTTGGAATCAGCTTCACTGGAGAAACTGCAAATTACATTAATACACCAGAAACAAAAGAGGCAGAACATAAAAAAAGCTGAAATGGAATGAAATGCAATTGTGAACATCTTCACAAAATCAAGCTCGACTTAAAGGTGACCTATTATGACTTTTTTAGTTTTAGTTGTTCAGTTTTATCAGTTTTATTGCCAAGTGTGCTTCACACACACAAGGAATTTGTTTTGGCTACAGAAGCTTCCAGTGTACATAAAGTGACAACACAAAATTAAATATGAGAAAAGAAAAAGGCGATAAACATTAAACAGAGATGCAGTTAGTCAAAAATAAAAAATATCTGGATATTGAGTTGTATGTACAGATATGTTATAAATATACAGGTTATAAGGTGCTGTGTACCAATGCCAATGGAGAAAGTATTGCATTGCATATTGTTGTAAGGTGCTGTGTACAAGTGCGTATGAGAAAGTTTTGCACATTTATTGCACAGTAGGGGAATATTTAACTGTTCATGAGGTAGATGGCCAGAGGAAAGAAACTTTTCCTGTGTCTGGCTGTTTTTGTGCTTAGTGCTCTGTAGCGCCGACCAGACGGTAACAGTTGGAACAGGTAGTGTGCTGGGTGTGGGCGTCCAGAGTGATTTTGCAAGCCCTTTTACTCACTCTGGAAGAGTACAGTTCTTGAAGTGTAGGAAGGGCAGTGCCAGTGATTAGTTCAGCAGTCCGGACTATTCGCTGTAGTCTACGGAGGTCAGTTTTGGCAGCTGAGATGAACCAGACGGTGATTGAAGCGCAGAGGATGGATTGGATGACAGCTGAGTAGAACTGTACGAGCAGCTCCTGTGGCAGGTTGAACTTCCTCAGCTGACGAAGGAAGTACAGTCTCTGCTGGGCTTTCTTCACAATAGAGTCTATGTGAATGTCCCACTTCAGATCCTGAGAGATGGTGGTGCCCAGGAACCTGAATGACTCTACTGCAGCCACAGTGCTGTTCATGATGGTGAGTGGGGGGAGTGCAGGGGGGTTTCTCCTAAAGTCCACAATCATCTCCACTGTTTTGAGCGTGTTCAGCTCCAGGTTGTTGTATCTGCACTGTAAAGCCAGCCGCTCCACCTCCTGTCTGTATGCAGACTCGTCACCGTTCCGGATGAGGCCGATAACAGTAGTGTCATCAGCAAACTTCAAGAGCTTAATGGAGGGGTCTTTTGCGGTGCAGTCGTTGGTGTACAGGGAGAAGAGCAGCGGGGAGAGAACACATCCCTGTGGGGCACCAGTGATGATGGTGCGGCTGTCGGATGTGATTTTGCCCATTCTGACTAGCTGTTGTCTATCTGTCAGAAAGCTGGTGATCCACTGACAGACAGAGCTGGGGACAGACACCTGGGTCAGTTTGTTCTCGAGCAGTGATGGGACGATGGTGTTGAAGGCAGAACTGAAGTCCACAAACAGTATCCTTGCGTAGTTCCCTGGTTTGTCCAGATGTTCTAGGATATAATGCAGTCCCATGTTGACTGCATCATCCACAGACCGCAGGGGGTCCAGCAAAGGTCCAGTGATGTCCTTCAGATATGCTAGCACCAGTCTTTCCAATGACTTCATGGCCACAGATGTTAAGGCAACAGGTCTGTAGTCATTGAGTCCTGTGATCTTTGGTATTGGGATGATGGTGGAGTATTTGAAGCAGGATGGAACTTTGCGCTGTTCCAGTGATCTGTTGAAGATCTGTGAGAAAATGGGAGCCAGCTGGTCAGCGCAGGTTCTTAGACAGGCTGGGGAAACACCGTCTGGACCTGGCGCTTTCCGTCTCTTCTGTTTACTGAAGATCTGACGCCCATTATCCTCACTGATCTGAAGTGCAGGGGGGGAGAGGGAGATGGCTGGAGGTGTTGATGGCTGTTTACTGAGGATCTGACGCCCATTATCCTCACTGATCTGAAGTGCAGGGGGGGGGGGAGGGGGAGGGAGATGGCTGGAGGTGTTGATGGCTGTTTACTGAGGATCTGACGCCCATTATCCTCACTGATCTGAAGTGCAGGGGGGGAGAGGGAGATGGCTGGAGGTGTTGATGGCTGTGTAGGGAGATGGTCCGGGCAGGTGTGGGGTGTCTGGTCAGAGGTGTCAAATCTACAGTAGAACATATTCAGCTCGTTTGCAAAATGTTTGTTGCTGTCAATGCTGGGGGGTGGTGTTTTGAAGTTGGTAATGTCTTTCATTGGCAGAAAACTGGTTTTGCAGCTTTTTGGCATAGCTCTTCTTCGCCACCCTAATCTCCTTTGTCAGTGTGTTCCTGGCTTGATCGTACAAAAACCTGTCCCCACTCCTGTGGGCATCCTCTTTTCGCATGACGAAGCTGTCCAAGTTTAGGTGTGAACCATGGTTTATCATTGTTAAATGATAAGTAGGTCCTGGTAGGGATGCATAACTCCTCACAGAAACTGATGTAGGATGTTACAGTGTCGGTGAGGTTGTCCAGGTCGGTGGCTGCAGCTTCAAAAACACTCCAGTCCGTGCATTCTAAACAGGCTTGTAAGACCTGCTCTGGGTCGTTGGTCCATCTCTTAACAGTCCTTAATACTGGCTTAGTAGTTTTAAGTTTTTGCCTGTAAGTTGGTATAAGATGAACCAGGCAGTGGTCAGAGAGTCCTAGAGCTGCTCTGGCGACGGAGCGACATGCATCCTTTATTGTGGTGTAGCAATGGTCCAAAATGTTATTGTCTCTGGTGGGGCATGTAATGTGCTGTTTGAATTTAGGCAGCTCATGTGTGAGTTTTGCCTGATTATGATAAAATCAGAGTCCGGGTGTCGTTGTTCAGTCTCTGTGATCAGATCAGACAGCTGTTGCAGCGCGGTACTCACATGTGCTTGCGGTGGAATGTAAACACCGACGAGAATGAACGAGGAAAACTCCCGCGGTGCATAAAACGGCTTGCAGTTAATGAAAAGTACTTCCATATCAGGAGAGCACATCTTCTTTAACAGGGTTACATCCGTACACCACCTCCTGTTGATGTAAAAGCATGTCCCACCACCGCGCGTTTTGCCCATAACTCTGTATCGCGATCTGCTCTGTACAGCTGAAAGTCCGGTAGGTGTAATGCGCTGTGCGGAATGCCTTCGTTCAGCCAGGTTTCTGTGAAACACAGCGCAGCAGAGTTGTTAAAGTTCTTGTTTTTGCATGTGAGCAGAAGTAGTTCGTCCATTTTGTTAGGAAGTGAGCGGAGATTTGCCAGATGGATGCTAGGTAGCGCCGTTCTGAAGCCGCGCTGTCTCAGCCTGACGAGCGCGCCGGCTCGCTTCCCACGCCTGCGCGTCTTGTAGAGTTTCCACAAAGCAGCTGCTCCGCCGACGACAATGTTCCGCAAAACGCCAGAGAAATCAAAATCCAGTTGGTGATTAGTTGGTGTGCTCTGCTGAATGTTCAGCAGCTCGTCCCTGGTATAACTGACCGTGTTAGATAAACATAAAACAGGACAGACTAACAAAAACAAACAAAAACTGGAGAGATCCACACCGAGGCGGCCATCCGAGGTGCCATCTTGAATGAATGTATGAATGAATATATGAATGAATGCAAGTTGGGAACGTGCAATCTGTGATCATGGATTTTTCTGACACTCACGAAAGCATACAATCATTTATTTATGCCGTGTATTTTTTAGGCTCTTATAGGAGGAGGACAGAGTTTGTCCCTGCTTTTTTATATCCAATGAATGCATATTTGGATCAGACCAATTGAACTAGGGGATTTTTCTAGTGTCATCATCTAAAAGGTTTTTCAAAGTTGTCCAAAGATAAGAATGCATTTTTTTGTTTTGTTATTGTTGCAGAGAACTATAGTATTTACAAAGGGGTATTAAAAACAAATCCATATACAAAATACATATAATAAATATAATAAATAAAAGGGGTTTACACCCTCCAGTGTTTTAAAATATTGTTAAAGCTCAAGCATAAAATGCACAAAAACAAGAATAAGTGTTGTTCAACAGTTTTAGGAGCACTTTGAGTTTTAAACCACTTCAAATGCTGACTACTGTACACACTAAACATGCTTATTTGGGTTTAATCCCTAAATCAAGTTGTGATATGAAGAGAAAACAATAACTTGTGTACTTGTAGCTTAAATACGAATGAAAACCAAAAACTCCACACATCATGCACAACTGGAAAAACCTGTATACTAATCACGTGGTTCATTTTAAACCTCTATATATGATCACAGCTTGTTCTGCAAACACACCTTGAAGACTGCATTCAAGAAAACGCAACAGTACACACACAAAGTAAGTGCACTAAACTTACTGAGATTTTTTTGTAAATTATATATATATATATTTTAATACGTTTATATATTTTTTATGTTTAGAAATGCTCTATACTTTGATTATTAACAAATTATTAATTTATTAACAATTATTTAAATCACAATTTGTTAATTTAAAACGGCAAGTTATACTATCTAATAGATTTAGCTAAAGAAAGAGACCCAATGAACAAATGTAGATCAACCTCTAAATAAAATTCCTTATCAGCAACAAAATTTATTTCGAAATGTAATATGCAAAACGGCATTGCAATATTTATTCATTTATTTAAATTTGCATTCTCTATGGCATGATATGTGCAAAATTTGGTGCAAAAAGAAATTGAAATTATAGCCTATAATTTAGCATTTCCAACCACAGTTTTAAAATGTAAATTGCACTACGCATTTTAAAGCTTTATAAGCTGCAAAATTACATTTAAAATGCATTATGCAAAATTTAAATACTGTAACATACAAACAGAAATGCTAGCAGAATTATCATCTAAATGTTCTGTGTAGATTTAGGATTCAGAAAATGCATTCTCTCATAACACCGAGCGGATGTTTTAGCAAATTTCAATGTGTATAGTAAAATCCAATTTAAGCCAAAGAATTCTCAAAAACAATAAATAAATGAATAAAAAAAGGAAAGTTAAATGCGTTTTTAAAAACCCAATTTCCAATTAATTTATTTCCGACCTGTTATGCACTTTTTAAGGGGTTTAAACACAGTAGTGTGTCAGCAGTGTGTGAATATATCCAGCCTCTAGTGGTATAATCAGACTTGATAAAACAGTTTGCAGAAACACTTTGATTGACATTCTGCCTTTGTATGTCATCAGAGAGGAAACCCCGCCCACTAGTGCCCATCTCTCCCTCATTAGCATAAACAGCCCTGAGTGACAAGCAGCCGTCCGCCAATAGAGTTTTAAATCTGTCACTATGGTGACACAGGCATTTATAACTCCACCCTCTTCTGAAAATAACTTTCTTATTTTAAAGGATCTCAAAAATAAAAAGAGGCATATAGAGAGCTAGATACATTAACTCTCAAACAAAATACTGCAATACAACATGTCTGATGTTCTATACATTGTAAAAAAATATTTTTATAAAATGGTGGAAACTGAAAAAATTAAGAATTGACTTAAGTTAGTTCCCAATAATTCGCTCCAAACTAAAAAAAATCCTCTGTATTAATTTTAGCTGATGATCTGAAGTTGGTCTGAATGTGCACATCCATAAACATCATGTACTTGTCCGTATCACCACTTTTTCTGACAATTTGGTGCCATCTAGTGACTAAATAATGCGCAGGTTAGTGTGTGCTCCATTCAGCCACTTTCGTTCTTTCAGTAATACTGAGAACATTAGCTAATTCATGTAAATTTCTTTAACCTGATCTGTCTGTCTGTTACTATATAATGCTGTAATTATGCTCTCTTCATCATTTCTCATATTAATCCTTCTGTTCTGTTTCTAGAGGGCTTTCTGTACCTGAAGCTTTATCGACTGCTTAAAGACCATGGCGGACAATAAAGGTGAGGGGGATTTTATTTTGTAGGATCCTTATAATGTACACTACCGGTCATAAGTTTGGGGTCAGCGGGATTTTTTAATGTTTTAAAATAAGCTTCTCCTGCTCACCAAAACTGCATTTATTTAATCAAAAATACAGTAAAAATGGTAAAATTGTGAAATGTTATTGCGCTATAGAATAACTGTTCAAAAGTAATTTATAATTTAATTTAATAATTTATTCCAGTGATTTTAATGATGAATTTTTAGCTTCATTACTCCAGTCTTCAGAGTCACATGATCCTTCGGAAATCATTCATTCATTCAGTTTCTTTTCAGCTTAGTCCCTTTATTAATCTGGGGTCGCCACAGCGGAATGAACCGCCAACTTATCCAGCACATTTTTATGCAGCGGATGCTCTCACAGCCGCAACCCATCTCTGGGAAACATCCATATACACTCAAACACTACGGACAATTTAGCCTACCCAATTCACCTGTACTGCATGTGTTTGGACTGTGGGGGAAAGCGGAGCACCCGGAGGAAACCCAAGCGAACTCAGGGAGAACATGCAAACTCCACACAGAAACAACAACTGACCCAGCCGAGGCTCGAACCAGCGATCTTCTTGCCACTCGAACCACTACCTAGTGCGCCACTGCGTCGCCCCTTCGGAAATCACTCTAATATTCATTCATTCATTTTCTTGTCGGCTTTGTCCCTTGCGGGGTCGCCACAGCGGAATGAACCGCCAACTTATCCAGCACGATTTTACGCAGCGGATGCCCTTCCAGCCGCAACCCATCTCTGGGAACTTCCACACACACATTCACACTCATACACTATGGACAATTTAGCTTACTCAATTCACCTGTACTGCATGTCTTTGGACTGTGGGGGAAACCGGAGCACCCGGAGGAAACCCACGCGAACCCAGGGAGAACATGCAAACTCCACACAGAAACGCCAACTGACCCAGCCCAGCCGAGGTTCGAACCTGCGACCCAGCGACGTTCTTGCTGTGAGGCAACAGCACTACCTACTGCGCCACTGCGTTGCCCCACTCTAATATTAATTATTATTATTATTATTAATGGTAATAGCAATAAAAGCAATAATGACTGGAGTAATAATTTCATTGGGAACTACATACAATAAGTAACAAATAAATATTTAATAAATAAGAATTTAACTATTTAAACTTTTGACCGGTATTGTAAGTTATACAACATGGCAGTTGATTTTATTATAACATGCATCTGAAATAGTTTTAAGCAGTTTTGTGTGGATTACAGTTCAATAAAGGTTTTCAGTAATTTCAAAAGTCATTAGCTGATCTGCTGAAAGAAAATGCACAAATTAAAGAAAACATTACGGTATCTATCTTGATGGTAAAATTCAAATCAATACAATATTCAGTTTTGTTTAACCCCCCTTAAATATTGACAATCATGATAATCAAAGCAATCCAATAAGGAGTTATATTACTTTAATAAAGTAATTGAAATATTTACAAAAAAAAAAAAATGCTAACAAAGTTTATTAATTTAATTCATTTAATAGTGTTGGGGGGTTTGGGCTGTCAGTCTGGGGCCCCTAAAAGTATCTCTAGGGGCCCCAAAATGAATCTAAGGGCGTACTCACACTATGTACAGTTGCCTTGAACCAGGCCGAAGCACGCTAGTCCCCCCTCCCGTCTCCCCTGATGGCCCGCACTCATCTTGCATTCGGGCCTGGGCACGCTTACGTCATCGATGATGCGCTGTTCAGTTTAATAAGAGAAGCGCTCTCGCTCAGCACAGTGGAGATTTCTTTATATCATTATATAGTTTTGGTTGTTTGATATGCAGTGACACGCAGTCAAATATTTAGCCGAACAGATCAGCCACTTTTGACGCTCATAAACAATCATAAAGTCCTCGTGCTGCAGGAATGAGGAAGTTTGCTGAAGGTGCAGCTGTGGTGCAGTGAGGGGTTTGCGTCGTTAATAATCTACGACAGTTTGCATTCATTGAACAGTATGAATGATTAATAAACACATATGAAGCAATCCCTTAAAAGTCTCCTCTTCAGTTTCGGGCTCAGCACTCACACTCAGCCCAAGTGAACCGCGCTCTGGCACACCTCTTCTAACTGGGCCAGAGCCAGCCAACTGAACCGCGTCTGAGCCCCATTCAGAGCACTCACACTTCTCAAACGATCCGGGAAACGGGCCTGGGCACGGTTCAGATAGCATAGTGTGAGAATGCCCTAACTAACTTTAACTCCCCCCCCATTCCCCCCCGCCCCATAGCGGTGACCCTGTGTAAATGCATACTATATATTTCCCTGTGAATAGTTAGTCTGAGCTGTTTGATTTTCTTTGTTTTTTTACATTTTTAATCAAAACAATATTTCAGTGAAACATCAATCCAGTTTTAAAACTATTTAATAATCTTACAATAAACGACAGCTATTTCCATACTGAGGATCTCTTAAAGGCGACCTATCATGCCCCCCCTTTTTACAAAATGTAACATACAGAATGTTTCAGCTCAAAATAGCACACAGATAATGTTTGATAACTCTCTGAATCGGAGCCTTTTAAGATTTAACTTTTAGTGACTGTCGCTTTAAATTCAAATAAGATTGTGCTCGAAAACAGGACTAATGTTATCAATGTTAAAAAGGTCAAATGTGTGCATCAGTGTGTCAGATGCATCAGACTATGAAGAGATGGGCACTAGTGGGCGGGGCTTTCCCCGTCAATCAAAGTGTTTCTGCAGACTGTTTTAATCAAGTCTAATTATAACAAATACAATTAATTTATTCTTATCCTTAGAGGTTGGAGATATTCACACACTGCTGACACATTACTGGGTTTAAACTCCTTATAAAATATATTTTTGCATAATAGGTTCCCTTTAACGCTAAACAAAATGCAGGACTGAATGTGTGTTTTGGTGTTTCAGAGCTCGTCCTCAGTAATTCTGTGGGCAGTCCAGAGTTTATTCAGCAGCTTCTGCCGGCTGCGGAGCGAACAGCTCTTCTCTATCACCTGTCGTATCTGTGTTTGGGAGGATTTCCTAAACTGGAGCGTCTGATCAGAGAAAGAGCTCTGGAAACACAACTGCTGTTTGGATCCTCTGAGGCCGTTCTGTTCAAGGTTTAATAGACTTATAAATTCCAATATACAGTTGAAGTCAGAATTATTAGCCCCCCTGAATTATTAGCCCCCCTGTTTATTTTTTCCCAATTTCTGTTTAACAGAGCAGATTTCTCCAACACATTTCTAATCATAATAGTTTTAATAACTCATCTCTAATAACTGATTTATTTTCTCTTTGTCATGATGACAGTAAATAATATTAGACTAGATATTCTTCAAGACACTTCTATACAGCTTAAAGTGACATTTAAAGGCTTAACTAGGTTAATTAGGGTAACTAGGCAGGTTAGGGTAATTAGGCAAGTTATTGTATAATGATGGTTTGTTCTGTAGACTATCGAAAAAATATATAGCTTAAAGGGGCTAATAATATTGACCTTAAAATGGTGTTTAAAAAATTGAAAACTGCTTTTATTCAAGCCGAAATAAAACAAATAAGACTTTCTCCAGAAGAAAAAACATTATCAGACATACTGTGAAAATTTCCTTGCTCTGTTAAACATCATTTGGGAGATATTAAAAAAAGACAATTAAATTCAATGGAAGGCTAATAATTCTGACTTCAACTATATGTTCTCTATTGTCTAATGAGTTTCAAGCAAATTAACTGACTGTAAACACTTCTTTATTAAGTCTAACAAATGCTACAGAGTGAGATATCTATGTTAATTATCCAAAAGTCTGTTTTCTAAACCTAGAGTAAATAACGCTGGAAGTAGAGTGATAAACAGTGCTGTTACTACTAGAATATCACACAGCTCTCATGTACTGCAACGTAAGGTATAAAGTACATCATCTTGACTGTAAATAAATACATTTACATCTAGATTTATATGATTGTCTGTCATGCCTCTGTTTTTGACTGTTTGGCGCCATCTAGTGACTGAATAATGTGCAGGTTAGTGTATACTCCATTCAGCCGTTTTCAAATCTATGAACTTTGCCTTTAATCACAGAGATAATTACAACTCATAACAATGTTTAATTCATGTTCAACTCATAACAGTGTTTAAATTGTACATTTTGAGGCAAGTAGCTATTTCATAATGGGATAAAGTACACCCAGACAGTTGTTTTTAGAGAATAAACCCTTCAGTCTTATATGAACAATTGCTAATAAACCTATCAGCCTTTATTCTGTGATAACAACCGACTGGATGTACATTACCCCTTACATGCATTGGAATGTTGCAACTGATCAATCAGAATCAGCTGTGTATTAATCAACAACAACCTTAGTTTCTTTAATAAGAATCTCTCTTCTGTCTGTGCAGTGTGTGGGAACCAGCAACAACCTGGTTAAATCTCTGCTGCCCAGTCTGAAAGTGGCCGCGGAGAAGAACAAACCACAGTTAGCTCGCAAATTCCTGGAGAAGGCCCAAGAATGGATCAGTGACATCATAAAGGACGTCAAAGAAATTGTGAAGAGGTAATAATGTCATCCGGGGAACATTAGTGAATAAAGTACAACAATCAAAAATTATATTTACAGCAGTACTGGACATTTTAAAAGCACATTTCTCTTGGTGATGTTGACCTGAAATTTACACCAGATGTCAGTAACAACCAATGTAATCAAACAAAACTAATTTTGTTTAAAAATTAATTTGTATTTTTATATTTAAAGGGCCACGTTGTGTTGCTAAAACAAGTGGAAGAACAAGAATTTGGAGACACGGGTCGTCAGTGTTGTTTATAAATGTGCTTTAACGAAGGTTTGTTTTCATTGTCCTGCTATGAGAGCACTGCTGGATTCACGTGTGGATTACAGCGCATATGACAGAAATATGTTTGTAAGGAACATTTTTTACACGAGACCTTTCCGCATCTGGAAATGATGAAATCCGGATTTGCCGCTAGTCTCCTTTTAAAAAAGACACGGATCCAGATTGTGTTGATTGTCCTGTCTCTACAGATTTGGTAAGTGAGCGATCAGTGGTTTTTGTTTGCTCATTCAGATAGGAAAGTCACTTCGTATCGTCAGCAGTGCACTTTCAGTTTTTAAAGACAGACCTCAGTCAAAATGATTTAATTACTCAGTTTACAGATGTTAATATCACTGCAATATTATAGACTGAAAGATCTGCTGTAAATGCTGCTCTCCGTGTGTAAACATGTAAACACCGCAATCAAACTACTGATTGATTGACGCATTTTGTGACAGGATAGTCTCTACACACACAGCTTTCTGACGCTACTTACCAAGTGCATCAAAGTTACCGAGAAATGCAAACATTGCATTAAAACTCCACTCTCCAGCAGTTCCTCGCTTTCAATATCTTGTTTTTCACGGGGGGGATGCAGGAAATGTTCCTGAATAAAAGTGAGTGGCAAACTGCAGTTAAAGTCGACAAATTAATAATTTGTCAAATAATTGGATTACTGATGTCCATGTAAACACAGTCACTGTCTTTCTCCCCTGCGTCTGTTTTGCCTCTGTGAAAATCAGCGCATGCCCAAACGGAAACTCCCATTTTTATGCAGATCCTACCCTCTTTCCCTCCCCGACACTCCCACCTAAACAGAGCTGGACACACCCACTTTCCTGACTTTTTCCAAACTAGGTGTGAAAACACCCTGCTGAGACACGGGGGGGTTTCGTGGCCCTTTAAAATGTATTTTTACATCGACTCAAAAAAAAAAAAAAAAGTCTGGGAAGAAAAAAAAATCCTACACCTGAGCAAAATATTCGGCTCCATACAAGAGGCTTTTTAAAGCTATCATTAACAACAAAAAAAAACTTTAATACAAGGAGTTAAATATATTTCAGTAAAGTATTTTCCCACTGAAAAAAAATATTCATTGGATTTACTCAATTTTCTTACGGTAAGTTTTTTGCAAGCAATTTATATATGCTGAATTTAAACAAAGTTGAACATTACTAAATTTAGTTTGTTTGTTTAAATTCAGTTCAAATAAATTGTTTGCAAAATAAAAGATATATAAAAAAATAAAAAATATATATAATTGGATTGTTTGAGTTTACTTTTTATACAAAATCTGGTCCTATTTCATGTCAGCAGCACCTTCAGAAACATATTTAGCATGAAGAAGTGTGACATTTTCAATACTTAATTAGCTACTACTTGTATAAGATGATATTTGCTGCACATTCAGGTATGACAAGCACAACAGTGATATCGCCAAATCAACCAGTGACATCATCACAGTAAAGGACGAGACTGAGAAAAAACATCAGCAACAAACCTGTGAGATTGAGGCCCTTCAGAAAGCTGTGGACACCCTGGAAGCAAACCTTCATAAGCTAAACAAGGAGATCGAAGCCTCTGATAAAAAGATTGAGGAGAAAAATGCAGAAATCCAAGCGTTCATTAATAAAATCACAGGCAGCAAGGAAAAACAAGGGAACACAGCAGCAGGAGCAGGAGCGGCAGCAGGAGCAGCAGCAGCAGCAGCAGCACCGGGTGTCGCTATATTTACAATGATAGTGCCATTCGTGGAAAGTATTTTTGAATATATTTGCAATATGGTGACTGCCCCTTCATATCAGGCTACGATCAAAACTCTTCAAGGAGGATTGTCTGAGCTCACAGACGCTCATCGCCATCTGAAAGATCAGGAGTGGAGCATACAGAACCAGCTGATGGACCAACATCTCAAGCTGGCCAAAATTAAAATCGAAAATGGTGAGACGCTTCATTTTGTCCCTGTTTTATATATACAGTTGAAGTCAGAAAGATTAGCCTCTAAAACTCTTTAAAAATTCCCTCTATTCTTTCTTTTCTTGTATTGAAAATAGCCATTTTGACTGTTCCTACAACAAATTCTAGACAGAGAGAGGAAGAGAGAGACAAACTTGGTAAATGTTGAATTCTCATCAACTTTCCATATCTGATCTGGGATCGCAGGTCAGCTGCCCAGTGTAAGTCACCTGGATGAGGTCCAGAAGTGCCTGTCCAGAATCCAGCAGATTCTGGTCCAGCTCCAGAAGTTCTGGGAGAAGGTTGGTGCTCTTCTGGACACCCTGAAAGACAAGACCTTCGCTGGGGAAGACTATATTGAATTCCTGGAGGACGCGAAGGATGAGTTTCTGAAATCTGTGGAAGCAGCCAAACAGGTAAATGATGATAACTAATAAATCTATCAAAGTAGGGCTGTGCAATACTAGAAAACTGACATTGGAATATTTAGTAACACTTTACTTCAAGAGCTGTTCATAAGACATATAATCCTAATAAAGGCTGATTTATACTTCTCCGTCAAGCACACGTGCATGCTACGACACAGCCTATGCGTGGACACATAGCCCCTCGCTGTGGCCATCAGCGACGTTGACACACACCTCTCATAAAATGTAACGCGTACACGTAGCGCAAGCTCTGTGATTGTTCAGCTCGGTAGCGCTGACGAGTGTAGGCGGAGGTGAGAGCCGCGCACCCAATGCAGCGAGTGTTTACAAGTGTGGAGTAGCGTGAAGGAGCTCCGGATGGAGACTGATGTTTTGTGTTTACCTCATGATTAAAGTTGTTGCACATCCGCCGGTTCCCGCCTCAACATGAGCGAATTTGAGCCATTTGTACATTAAGGAAGTGTTCAGAAGAAACAAAACACCAGCGAAGAAACTCGACACAGAGAAACAAACACCTACTGCCAGCTAGAGTTTCAGAAGTGTATTGCAGCACAACAGAAACAGCGTGCAGAAGTATAAATGCACGGCTACGCACAAGGCATGCGCCGTGGGTCACGCCGATCACTTGATGCAGAAGTATAAACCAGGCTTAATGTGAATGAGATTTTATGCATGCTAATAGCAAATGTTATTAAGGGTCATTCACTCAGTTATAACATTTTAAGTGCAAAGATGACATTGTTTGTTATGACAACTTGACAAACAAATACATCAACAACCTGTTTTTGTCTTCGTCATGACAACTTGAAGTTGCCAGGACAACAAAATTTGTCATAAATCTGTCATAAATATGATTTTATTTAATTTCCAATAGAGTAAGCTAAAAAATCTTGTGTTTGCTTTGAAATAAGATTATTTAGCTTACACCATTAGCAGATTATCTTGCTTCTTTTAAGGAAACAAATCACTTAAAATTGACTTATTATTTCTGAAAACAAGATAATTCTTTTATTTATCTAGAAAATGTTTCTTAGTTAAAGAATTTTTAGATATTTGGACTAAAAACAAGACAAACACTAAGTAAGAAAGGCATTTTTTTGCAGCGTAAAACGTTTAATTCCTGGAAAAAAAGACACTTTTTGCCCCATCTAAATGATACAACACCTTTGTTGCGTGCTAAACAGTGGGATGTTGTTGTTGTTGTTGTTGTTTCTATCCAATAAAAAAACAACAGCATCAACATATAACTGCTTAGCAGACAACAAAGGTGTTCATTTATATGTATATACACACACACACACACACACACACACACACACACACACACACACACACACACACACACACACACACACACACACACACACACACACACACACACACACACATATATATATATATATATATACACAAAGTAGCCCCCATTTGAATTTTTTTTTCGGTCCCACTTTACATGTATATTAAGTGGCCTTAACTAATATGTAGTTACATTGAAATTAATCATTTGTTATAATGTACTTATTGCATAAATACATGTTTTTACATTGTACTTATGCTTGATTAAATATATCTATGTAATTACATTGTAACTAATTTCTGTAATTACACCTATAATTTCATTGTTGACCATCCCTTACACCTTAACCCATCCCTAAACCTACCCATACCATCAAACCTGTCTCTAACCCTACCCTAACTAACACCAAAAGTGATCTGCAAAACATACGAACACAGTAAGTACATTGTATTTATTTTTTGAATATAAGTACATGTAGTTAAGGCCACTTAATATAAAGTGAGACCTTTTTTTCTTTTTTAAATATTTCCCAAATGATGTAATGTAATGTAATGTAATGTAATGTGTATTTATATAGCGCATTTATTGTGTATGGCCATCAAGGGTGCAATTCTGGTCTAAGAGGTGGGGGGGACCAAATCTGAGTGATGGTGATGCTGTAGTTGTGGATTGTTGGTGATACTTGTGACGGCGAACTTAATTTTGCGTACACATCGTGAGTTAAAAAATAACTTTTTTCAACTCTTGAGGGGACATTATAGCATGAAGAAAGTGGTATAGGCCTATCTAAAAAAAAAAAGTGAGGGGGACATGTCCCCCCTGTCCCCCCCGGGAATTGCGCCACTGATGGCCATACACCCAAAGCGCTTCACAATCATGAGGGGGTCTCTCCACACCACCACCAGTGTGTAGCATCCACTTGGATGATGCGACGGCAGCCACAGGACAACGCTCACCACACACCAACTATTGGTGGAGTGAAGAGACAGCGATAGAGCCAATTCGGTGGATGGGGATGATTAGGAGGCCATGATGGGTAAGTGCCGATTGAGGGACTTTGGCCAGGACACCGGGGTTACACCCCTACTCTTTACGAGAAGTGCCATGGGATTTTTAATGACCACAGAGAGTCAGGACCTCGGTTTAACGTCTCATCCGAAAGACGGCGCCCACTGACAGTGTAGTGTCCCCTTCACTTTTACTGGGGCATTAGGACTCACACAGACCACAGGTTGAGCGCCCCCTGCTGGCCTCTCTAACACCACTTCCAACAGCAACCTAGTTTTCCCATGTGGTCTCCCATCCAGGTACTGACCAGGCTCAGCCCTGCTTAGCTTCAGTAAGTAACCGGTCTTGGGCTGCAGGGTGATATGGCTGTGGCGATGATGTTTAACAGAGCAAAGAAATCTTCACAGTATGTCTGATAATATTTTTTCTTCTGGAGAAAGTCTTATTTGTTTTATTTCGGCTAGAATAAAAGCAGTTTTTAATTTTTTAAAACATTTTAAGGTCAATATTATTAGCCCCTTTAAGCTATATTTTCTCGATAGTCTACAGAACAAACCATCATTATACAATAACTTGCCTAATTCCCCTAACCTGCCTAGTTACCCTAATTAACCTAGTTAAGCCTTTAAATGTCACTTTAAGCTGTATAGAAGTGTCTTGAAGAATATCTAGTCTAATATTATTTACTGTCATCATGACAAAGATAAAATAAATCAGTTATTAGAGATGAGTTATTAAAACTATTATGATTAGAAATGTGTTGAAGAAATCTGCTCTCTGTTAACCAGAAATTAGGGGAAAAAATAAACAGGGGGGCGAATAATTCTGACTTCAACTGTATATATATATATATACACACACACAGACACAAAAGAGATACTTTTTTTTTACTTGCATTAAAATTTTAAAGTTTTTAATAATAAAGGATCTGTTTACTCCAAAGATAAATATTCTTTTAATGGTCAATTTGTACTGACAGGAATTTTAGTATAACACAGCTCTCCTGTGTAGCTGAGTCTGCTATCTAGTGGCAGATACTGGTTACAACATTAACTCTACACAGTTTAATTCAGAGTCTGTGTGCAGAGAACTCAGCAGTGATTTGTAAAGCTGTCTGACCTGTGATGTGATGTGTACAGGGCTGGACACAGTTTGGCCTCAGCTGCATGAAGGCCAACAGCATCTTCAGTGTTCAGGCGAATGACGCCTACAAGTTCCTGGAGGTCAGCCCTTCATCTCTGTCCAAAGCAGACTGGGAGAAAGAGTACAACAGCGTCAAGGACAAGCTGGAGAACATCAAACCGAATGTTCCAAGTCAAAAGGCCATCACACACTGAGAGCTGAAGATGATTTACCTGGGAAAAACAAGAGCTTTTGGAAGATCATGTTCGCTTTGATCTCTGTCGGAAACCGCATTCTATTCGAAAAGTTGCCACATTTGAATTTATCGTTAGGAAAGTGTGTTCTATTTAGAATCTGAGTAGTGTGAATGGAGCTCTTAGTCTACTACACTGAGTCATGACTAATTGGTCGCACAATTATTTAAAGTGTACTGTCATTACAAGACTGTCTTCTGGTGTCAGTAAAATGTCTCGACTTTAATAATGTCATTGTGGAATATGATATCAGAGCAGTTTATTGAAACATTGATTTCACATAGTAAAAATAGAATGACGTTTTTTTTTCCGCGTTTTTAAATATTAAATCAATAGCTGATTGTTGATAAATCATTCATTCATTTTCCTTTGGCTTAGTTCCTTTATTAATCATGGGTCATCACAGTGGAATGAACCGCCAGCTATTCCACCATATGTTTTACACAGCGGATGCCCTTCCAGCCACAACCCAGTACTGGGAAACACTCCACACACACACACACATACACTACAGCCAATTTAGTTAATCAATTCCCCTATAGCACATGTGTTTGGACTGTGGGGGAAACCGGAGCACCCGGAGGAAGCCCACGCCAACACTGAGAGAACATGCAAACTCCACACAGAAACACCAACTGACACAGCCGGGACTCAAACCAGTGACCTTCTTGCTGTGAGGCAACAGTGTTAACCACTGAGCCACCGTGTCAACCATTTGATAAATATTTTTATTTTAAATGCATAAAAAACAGCCAAATAAATTGTATATGGTCTAGATGAGTGGTTCTCACACTTTTTTCACCAAGTACCACCTCAGAAAAAAATAGTCTCTCCAAGTACCACCATAATGACCAGTATTGAAATACAGTAGCGTAGGTGTAATTAAGCAGCTGCAGCTCTGCACAGTTCAAAAACGTGGCAGATTATTTCTTATTATTATGAATATTTATTATTGTCAGCCACTTTAAACATTATTAATAGTTTGAACATTAACACTGTCATGTGCTTACAGGTAAAAATAAATAAAACGTCATCGTTTAAATTAGAATGTGCTTTTAAAAGTTAATTAAAAATGACCTGTTCTTAAAGAGGAAAAATAAAACTGCTCTGCTTAAATGTAAAGTATTATCATAAAGTAGCCTATTCCAAACCTGGAAATGACCTCATAAATATAGGCTATATGTCATCATATTCAAATATATACTCTATTTGATAAATTTTTAAATATACCATGCATGTATATATGCCATATTTATATCATAAACATTAACTTGTATTTTAGATATATGAATTGGATTTACATATTTAAATTAGAAATTAGATCTGCTTACTGCGCGTTAGAGTAGGCTTCGTGATTAAACTATACCTGTCAACATTGGGATATAAAAATATGGGATATGCCCCAACAACCGTTACAAATATGGGGAGGAAATTAGCTTCAAATGATAGAATACATAACAAACATTAGGAAATTGAAAATAAAATAAAAGGTTTAGCCTATTAAAATCAGTTTACCGATCACATCTGTGTTATCGTATGCGTCAAAGGGTTAAAAGTGTGTTCATTTTTTTACTTTAATTATTCAGCGATTCCTCTGCGTACCACTAGAAGGAAGCCTGCGTACCACTAGTGGTGCACGTACCGCAGTTTGAGAACCACTGGTCTAGATGTATATATAAATATGCACATACACACATTCTGTATATCTTATAATTATATGATATAAAATATATATGTTTTTCTACAAATAAATTTTCAGTTAATTCTAATAAATTATAAAATAAAATATAAATGTTGTTACTGAAACCCTTTTAAAATAAATAAGTATTATTAATTATAATAATTACCTGCCAGAGTTCTTACACGGTCTAGAAAATATGATCATATCACCCCAATTTTATCCTCCTTACACTGGCTGCCTGTTAAGTTTTGCATTGATTTTAAAATATTGCTTCTTACCTATAAAGCTTTAAATAATCTAGCTCCTGTTTATCTAACAAACCTCCTGTCTCGCTACAACCCAACCCGCTCTTTACTATCTCAAAACTCAGGGCTTCTGGTAGTACTTAGAATAGCAAAGTCGAGTAAAGGAGGTCGAGCCTTCTCATTTATGGCTCCTAAACTCTGGAATAGCCTTCCTGATAATGTCCGAGGCTCAGACACACTCTCACAGTTCAAAACTAGATTAAAGACCTATCTTTTTAGCAAAGCATACACTCACGGTATGACGCATGAGTGTGCTCCATGCATCTCGTTTATATACACTATGAACAGCAGCTACGCTAATTATTCTCTTTATTCTGTATTTCCACCTGGGGATACTCATCCTGAGACCCTCAGACTATGCAGCGCCACTGATGCGATCCAAGACCAGTGACAAAAATATCCCAAGGTTTTCATAATCCTGGACCAGGCCGTATCCTGAGCAGCTGCTGTGATGGTCATGGAGGAGTGGAGAGCATGAGGCTGATTCCTGTGATGCTCCAGGGACAGACGAGTCTTCGCTGAGGTCCAACGCAATCTCACGGCAATTCGTAACTTTTTGATTTAGTGGCTAATTCGTATGAATTCGTACGATCTAATTCGTACAAATTAGTACGATTTGCTCATCACCCAATGACGGTTGGGGTTAGGGGTGGGGTTAGGTGCCACGCCTTCTTTTTAAAATCGTACATTTTCGTACGACTGAACTCATACGAATTAGCCACTAAACTGACGTTTCCTCGTGAGATTAGGCTGTCCTGCATGTATTTAGGCCTTTTTACATAGAACAACTGAAAGTTTTAAAAGTTTAAAAGCTGACTGGAATTATTAGATAAATAAAACTTTATTTATTAACATGAATATTTGATAATATAAATTCTTGTAATACACTCATTACTATAAACAGTATTTCATAGGCTTATTTATATGCATTTTAACTTCTTATGCATCAAATGTGAGCTCCAAACTTTTTTTTTTTGATTGAGACATGATGAATTCTTTTCATCATTTGCAGTGTTTCCAAATTGCATTGTAATTTTTCATAACATTTATATCTGTGTTTTATTATTTATTATCTGTGTTCATTCCACTGTGGAAACCCCTGATATATAAAGGACTAAGCCAGAGTAAAATGGATGAATTATTTTCTGTAAAGCTGCTTCTGGCCATGACACGTTCACACCTAAATGGTTATAAGAGACATATTTAGGGGATTACATGCAGCATCCTTAATTTATTCTCTTAGGTAAGGCAAGATCTCCTCTTAAGGTTCATACTTAGAGGGAAAATGTGCTCAATGCATTATAAAGCGTAAAGCATTAGAATCGGTACTCGGTATTAGCCAATCACCATGACAAGGAATCAGTACTCTGTATCGGCTGCAAAACTCCTGATCGGAGCATCTCTAGCTTTGACCCAACTTGGCTGTCAGAGCAATACTCCCCCTGGCTGTACAAGACTGATCTTGGTAAGTCACTAAATACACCCTTAGGTGCTTAAGCAAAGGTCAAGTATAAAAGTATACTTTATTTCGTAAGTAAATAAGCCCATTAAGATACACTGCAGTGACAAAAGCTGCACACTTTGTAGATAAAAAATTAATTTATTAATTTTTTGCTTGTGTGGTTGTAGTTCAAATAATTGTTCAGTTTTTTTCATTAAAAGAAACAAATTAACATCATGACTCTTTGTATCTGAGTCAGGCTGAACAGCCGCGCCACGCCCCCCCCTCCCAAAACTGTAAGGCTAGGGGAAACACTGGACTGTTTAATCACACAGTACGTTTATTATTTCCTCACGGTTATAAAGTGCACCAATGAAATTACTGGGCCCCAACGGAAATAAAAGCGCTTGGTATATTAAGTTTTCTCAATGCTGAACATGTGATTGGTGGTGTGTGTGTGTCTGTGTGTGTGTGGGGTTTTCATGTAGCTGCCGAGTTTAAGCAGGTTTACTAATACTTTTTGATTTTTGGTTTTCTTACTTGACTGTTTAATTCCTAAATTGTTTTTTTTTTTTGTGCTCATTGCTAAACATATAAAAGAAAAGCAGTTGCAGTATATAAGTTTTGCTCATCCTGTTAAATTTTTATTTATTTTTTGTCACATCTGTCTTGTTTTTATTTATTTATTTTTTTTCATCTAATAATTGTGGAAAGGGGATCAAACCCACTTACATCAATAGTTACATAGATGTTTATTTAATTGAGGTCATTTTTGTTTAAATACACAACATTTAGTGGGCTTATTGGACACTTTTGGAGGCACTGTTTTTATTAAGAGAAAACCCAGCCTAATTCACCATCATTTGCTGGAGACCCAGGCTTTAGCAGGTTGGCGCACTATTAGATCTAACCATAGTGTTACATTTGTTTTCATAAATAGGTAGAAAGTGGCGTAGCATGCACCTCTTTCATGGTGCTTAAATACACAAAATGTATAAATGAGTCCTTTTGGTGGACATAACTGAAGTGGAAAAGCTCAAAGCATTTTAGATGTCAAGTAAAAAGTTCTTTTGTCATTGTCTCATGGGACAGAACCAAACAATGCTGAAAATGCACACTGAAACTTTAATAAAGAATTTGAATGATTTGTGCCTTTATTGTATGACCATAAGATATCATTCACCATTATAAAACCCCAAGCAGTTTTAATCAAAGATCGCCTACAATTAAGTAACAGTACATTAATAATGTAATTATATCATTATTTATAACATTAGCTCACAACAGAATACTACTGTTGAATTAACAAGCTGGAGTAGATTTAGAGATTACAAAGTATTTAGTAAATGACAAGAGAAGCTGTGTTCCTTAATATTTGTAAGCTCTATAAAGAGCATTAAAAAAATAAACAAAAAAAACAAAGTCAAATCTTTGTATTTCACTGAGTGATGGCAGCAGTGGATGATCTCCGAGGACTGATCTTATTCAGCTTCTCCATGACACCCTTGTACTCATTTTGCCTCTCATCTGGTGTGAGTGAAGACGGATTAATCTCCAGGAATTTATAAGCATCTCTAGACTGAACGCTGAAGACACCCTGAGCACTGTAACAGCAGGAGCCGAATTTCTGCCAATACTGAAACAATGCAGACAAAAGATTCATTTACCAAACAATGTTTACAATCACTAACCTTGGATTATGTTAGATCTTCGGCCCCGTTTACACTAATGCGTTTTCGTTTTGAAACGGCGTTTTAGATCAAAAACGATCCGCGTCCACACTAGCGTTTCATCTAGCGTTTCTAAACATCTCTCCGTCCACACTACTCCACCAAAAACGTATATCACTTAACCATTCGGCACTCTGGGCATGCGCGTTCAAGTATAAACAGGAAGCATGTGTCTCGCTCGGCATTTGGTTATTGTTAGTCAACAAACACTGGTTGAACAATGAACGTGAGCGATTAGCGAGTGCTCGAACAATAGCTTGCCTCTTGTGAATATATGCAGCTGCTGTAGTAAAAAAGGCAGAGTTTAACTGCACAATGGCGCCTAAAACGGACAATAGTGCAAACAACGCTGCCATTTCTGTGTCCATGTTGTTGTTTACAGTGAAGGCTGGTCTGCCGTCTTCCGGTAGCGTTATAGTCATGTGATAGGGGCTTGACGAATAAGGGAAGGATAAGCAATGACCCAAAAGCCCCAATCAGGTAGTGAATCTCAGTAGCCACGCCTCCGTGTTCAGATGTCTCCGTTTTCCCCCATCCACACTGAGACGGAGCAGCAGCGTTTCAGAATGAAAACGACCTCTCCAGCGTTTCCAAAACGCTCCGTTTTCGGGGCTCGAAAACTCCGGCGTAGTGTGGACGGATGGCGTAACCGTAGCAAAACTTATGCGTTTTAAAACGAAAACGCATTAGTGTAAACGGGGCCTGAGATTATCTACCATTGGAAAACTAGCTTAATAATGAACACTATCTTATTATGTAATCAAGCATACACGGCTTATTGTTCATGGTATAATTATTCATTCATTCTTTTATTTTATTTTCAGCTTATTCCCTTTATTAATCTGGGGTCGCCACAGCGGAATGAACCATCAACTTATCCAGCATATGTTTTACACAGCGGATGCCCTTCCAGCTGTAACCCATCTCTGGGAAACATCCACACACACTCATTCACACTCATACACTACGGACAATTTTAGCCTACCGAATTCACCTGTACTGCATGTGTTTGGACTGTGGGGGAAACCTACGCGAACACGGGGAGAACATGCAAACTTCACACAGAACTGACCCAGCTGAGGCTCGAACCAGCGACCTTCTTGCTGTGAGGCGACAGCACTACCTACTGCGCCAGCACATCGCCTACAGTATAATTATTTGTTCGGTTTGTTTAACAAGTGAACAGCAGTTTTATGTCTTCATATTAATATAAGACAAAGTTACAACAAATAGTCAAGTGCATTTAAAATAAAATAAAAAATTTAGAAGTAGAAATCTGACATGAAAACTTTGAGACATACATCCACCTACATCTTAAGTGGTTAAAAGCTCTATCTAGTACTAGTCTACCTAGTAAAACGTTTAAAGTTACCTCTCCAGCTATTTTGATTGAGTCCAGAAACTCCTCCTTCATGTCCTGGAGTTCATCCATGAGATCTTCATTAACGAAGGTCTTCTCTTTCAGCATGTCCAGGAGAGATCCCACTTTCTCCCAGAACTTTTTCAGCTGAATCAGAATTTGCTGAATTCGAGAAAGACACTGCTGGACGTCCTTCAGATGGACGGGGTCAGGAATCACACCTGGACAAACGGCACAGAGGACATTTACTTAAAACCACGTAATCTGATTTAAACTTATGTTTCTTTATTACACAAGTCCATGGGAAAATCTCTCACTCTGTTTTATGTTGGCGGTGGCGAGCGTTAGCTGCAGATCAGTCTGTTTGACTTGGATCTGCCACTCTTTGTCTTTCAGACTGATCTTTTCAGTGGAGAGACGGGACAGGTCGGCTTGGAGAGACTGCGTTTTAGCAGCTTCACCAGGAACACTGCTTGTATCAACAATGGATTTAATCAGGGGTCCAACAAATGGCACCAAAGCAGCCAGAATACCCATACCATTTTTTTTTCTTGAAACATGTTTAATATGTTCCTCAAGCTCAGCGTTTTTTTCCACAATTTGTTTTTCTATTGTATCTATTTCTTCTGTATTTTTCTTCATCTCATGCTCAAGCTTCTCCATGACCTCCTTCAAACCCTTTATCTCTTCCGAGCATTGGTAGATTTGTTTTTCGGTCTCACTCTGCTCCTGAAACACGTCACTGGTGCATGAGGCCACACTTCGGTTTTGTTGCTCATACCTGAATATCAGACAAATGATTAAATACAGTGCTTTAATGTCATCGCAAGCAAAGCAAACAACACAATTCTTAAAGCATCTCTTCAGTGCAAGTAACTGAAATATAAATACATAAAAAAATAAAGACAAGACAAGAGTAAAAGTGCAAAAATGGTAGAATAGTTCTATACTGTTTCAAGATTTTAGCATCATGTTGATATGTGGAAAGAAATGGGCCTTTTTCATGTTTTCGAGTTTCTCAGCAATGGATGGATAACAGTTGGTTAAAGTTGGAAAGCAGATAATGGGAAAGAACAACATATATATTTATATATACTGTATATATTAGTGCTGGGCCGTTATCGGCGTTAACGTGCTGCGTTAACGCAAGACTCTTATCGCGCTATAAAAAAATATCGCCGTTAATCTATTCTCAAAGTGGGGTGGGAGCTGGGTCTATTTTATGCAAGCTATGATGACTTTCACCTTGATATATTAGCGCGGATGTATACCTGACTGGTGAACCGTCTGACAAACGAGTGCCCTTTTAAATCAAATCAGCAGGATGCTTGACTTTGCAGTTCGGCAGTTTCAGTAACTCAAGAACATTTCATTCATGCCCCCGTGACAAACTGGGGTATTAGACGCAAATAAGGAGTAATGACAGGTGAGAGTGTTATGGAATTTAAGAACGAACGCCAAATGGAAAGAAAAAATTGTATTTCAGATTTATTGTATTTTATTAACGTCTACCCCCACCCCAACTGTAACCAAAGATGGATGCTGACAAAAGGATGCGGATCCAAATGCAGGCTTATTTAAAGGGATGGTCAGACAAGCAATGATCAGTACAGGAGCAAACAGATGTATGAGGACAATCCAGAGTCGTAGTCAATATAACAGGCAAAAAGGTCACAGGGCTGGCAGCAGACAGGCAGAAACAGAGAATCAAGGCGAGGGTCCAAACACGACAAAGACAAAACAAGGAAACGCTTTGAATTGCAACTGGAACAGAATACAAGACTCGGCACTGAAATGAGTGTGTGTGCTGCTTATATGTTGAGTGCAATCAGTCTTGACAAGCCTCCAGTGGTGTGTGTGCAATCAGTGGAGATGAGTAACATGTGTGTGTGATTGGAGTGCATGTATGGAGTTGTAGTTCATATAATGGTGGATTTGTAGTCCATGGGTGTTTGTGCATGTAAACCAGCGCTCAATGGAGAGATGATCGCTGGTGATCGTGACACCAACCCTAAACCCAACCGTCACAGAAGCGTAAAAACAGTAGTTGTACCGAGTATTATTTATGATATCTATTAAATTACCCAATAAATTGTATTTTATAACGCCTACCCCAACCCTAAACCCAATAGATATGCGTCTTCAGGTCTATCGTGAGAAATCGGCCCTCGGATATTTCTCATGATAAATATCACAATATTTTGGATAGTCAGCATCTCAGATTTGAGAGTTCTAACCAAATGATTCAGATGTCTTGAGTCTGATCTGAAATAAGATGCAATCCTCCATCCCTTGTTGGATCAACAAATTAGCAGCTGTAGAAGCCTGAATCTCCCTTGAATGGAGGAACACACTCAATAACTCCCATTCTCAAGAGAGTTTCTACTTCTTGATCCATTACCGGAGCCTGCTCGGGTTTCTCTAGAGTAGGTGAAGCAGGACCCACTAAGATGTTCACCAGAAGATCCCATAGGAAAGAAATTCCCTCTGGAACAAGAACTTCTCGAAGGGCCACACGGTCAATAAGCTCTTTAAAGAGTCACGAAACACCAGAACACATGTGTTGAGCTGTTGTCAGTCATATCTGTGTCCCACGCTGCTATAAACACTATTAGGACACAGATATCTCACTAAAAAGTGAAAATTGGTTGTTTTTGCGTTATTTTGAGCAAATTCGTTCTTACAGTTTGAACCGAATTTTTTAAGCTACGTCACAGCCATGAGATACTTGCGTGTAAATCCAGCATGGAGAGTGACTGTCTGTACATGTGAGTGCATCGTGACGTCTCTGAGTGTGCAGCATTAATTCATGAGAAAGACTTCGTTCAAACCAATCAGCGCGCTCTATTGTGTATGCGGCGCAACTTCATTAATATGCATGATAGCTTCGAAGACTGTTTACCTGTTACAGTGTTCAGACGACAGAGAGACGCCACTTTGTGTTGCCAAAACAAGTGAAAGAACGAGAATTTGGAGACACGAGTCGTCAGTGTTGCGTTTATCAGTGTGCTGCAACGAAGGTTTTGTTTTCATTTTCCTGCTATGAGAGCGCTGCTAGACTCATATGTGGATTACAGTGCATGCGACAGAAATGCGTTTGTAAGGAACATTTTTACCCGAGAGCTTTTCGCAACTGGAAATGGTGAAATCCGGATTTGCTGCTCGTCTCTTTTTAAAAAAAGACACAGCTCCAGTGTGATTGTCTGTCTACAGATTTGGTAAGTGTGCGATCAGTTCTTTGTTCATTCAGATGGCAGAGTTACTTCGTATCGTCAGCAGTGCTCTTTCAGTTTTTAAAGACAGACCTCAGTCAAAATGATTTAGTTACTCAGTTTACAGTACGTTAATATCACTGCAATATTATAGTACAATATTATAGACTGAAAGATCCGCTGTAAATGCTGCTCTTCGAGTGTAAACACCGCAATCAAATATTGACCGGATTTTCGCCGCATTTTGTGAAAGGATACTCTATACACACACGGCTTTCTGGCGCTACCTACCGAGTGCATCTTAGGCCCCATTTACACTAATGCGTTTTCATTTTAAAACGCATAAGTTTTGCTACGGTTACGCCATCCGTCCACACTACGCCGGAGTTTTCGAGCCCCAAAATCGGAACGTTTTGGAAACGCTGGAGAGGTGGTTTTCATTCTAAAGCGCTGCTGCTCCGTCTCAGTGTGGATGGGGGAAAACGGAGACATCTGAAAACGGAGGCGTGGCTGCTGAGATTCACTACCTGATTGGGGCTTTTGGGTCATTGCGTATCCTTCCCTTATTCGTCAAGCCCCTATCACATGACTATAACGCTACCGGAAGACGGCAGACCAGCCTTCACTGTAAACAACAACATGGACACAGAAATGGGAGCGTTGTTTGCACTATTGTCCGTTTTAGGCGCCATTGTGCAGTTAAACTCTGCCTTTTTTACTACAGCAGCTGCATATATTCACAAGAGGCAAGCTATTGTTCGAGCACTTGCTAATCGCTTGCGTTCATCGTTCAACAAGTGTTTGTTGACTAACGATAACCAAATGCCGAGCGAGACACATGCTTCCTGTTTATACTTGAACGTGCATGCCCAGAGTGCGCGAATGGTCACGTGATATACGTTTTTGGTGGAGTAGTGTGGACGAAGAGATGTTTAGAAACGCTTGTGTGGACGCAGATCGTTTTTGATCTAAAACACTGTTTCAAAACGAAAACGCATTAGTGTAAACGGGGCCTTAGTTACAGAGAAATGCGGAGGATTTTTTTCTCCCATTCGCCGTGCTGTATCAAGCATTGCATGAAAACTCTTCCAGCAGTTCCTCGCTTTCAATATCTGGTTTGTCATGGGCGACATGCAGGAAATGTTCCTAAATAAAAGTGAAAGTGCCAAACTGCAGTTAAAGTCCACAAATTAATAATTTGGCAAGTACATTACTGATGTCCATGTAAACACAGTCACTCTCTTTCTCGCCTGCGTCTGCGTGCCCAAACGGAAACTCCCATATTTGCAAATCCTTCCCTCTTTCCCTCCCCCGACACTCCCACCTAAACAGAGCTGGACACGCCCACTTTCCTGACTTTTTCCAAACTAGAAGTGTGAAAACACCCTGCTGAGACGAGGGTTTCATGGCCCTTTAAGCAGAGAGTAACAGCATACAGAGAATGATACAAAAGAATGACATGATAATAACTTCATGTTAATCAAATTTGCATCATCCTAGCTTTTTGCTAGCATCTTACTAGTTACATATTACTTATGTTATCATTTACCATGTTTTTAACATTATGTTAATCATGTTATCATCATGCTAGCTAGAGTCATTTTAACCCCATGCTAATTATGCAATTAGGTCCTGGTGCTGAGTTTTGCCTCAGCAAGCACCATACACATTTCCTTCAAAAAAATGTACATGTATATTTCATATTGTCATTTTTTTGCTGATAGTCTCACCTGTTCACCATGTCATCTACGGCTCTAATGATGTCACTGATCCAGTCTCTTGCTTTCTCCAGGTATTTCACAGCCAGATTGCTTTTATTCTTTTCAACAGCTTTTATCAGCATCGGGAACAGAGACGTGACCAGGTTGCTACTTGTGCCGCAACACTACAAGAAAACAGCATTTACTTACAAAGTTAGTCATTTGAAGCAATACATCCTGGCAAATCACACATCACATAACAGCAGAAAACATTAAAAACTCCATAACCATTATGATCAGTGTAAATCCAGCAGTTGCTGATTATAGAGCAGGGTTGGGCAAACTCGGTCCTGGAGGGCCGGTGTCCTGCACAGTTTACACCTGCTTATAGATTTCTAGTGATCATGAAGACACTGGCTGTTTCTCAATTCCAAGAAGGCAGAGAACGGACTTGCGTTCTTGTGGAGACCGGTCTTGCCAGGTGTCCTCAGAAGAACGAACTCGGGTGACCGCGAGAACAGAGAACGCGTCCTGTGAGAAATGAGATGCTGGTATCGCCAGCAGTGCTCTTTCAGTTTTTAAAGACAGACCTCAGTCAAAATGATCTAGTTACTCAGTTTACAGTGTGTTAATATCACTGCAGTATTATAGTGCAATATTATAGACTGAAAGATCCGCTGTAAATGCTGCTCTCCGAGTGTAAACATGTAAACACCGCAATCAAATATTGACCATCGTGTAGAATTTTCGCCGCATTTTGTGACAGGATAGTCTATACACACACGGCTTTCTGACGCTACCTACCGAGTGCATCTTACTGACAAATGCGGAGGATTTTTTCTCCCATTCGCCGTCCGGTATCAAACATTACATTAAAACTCTACTCTCCAGCAGTTACTCACTTTCAATATCTGGTTTGTCATGGGGAACATGCAGGAAATGCAAACTATTAGCCCCCCCTAAAATATTAGCCCACTTGTTTATGTTTTCTCACAATTTCTGTTTATCAGAGAGCAGATTTCTTCAACACATTTCTAATCATAATAGCTTTAATAACTCATCTCTAATAACTGATTTATTTTATCTTTGTCATGATGACAGTAAATAATATTAGACTAGATATTCTTCAAGACACTTCTATACAGCTTAAAGTGACATTTAAAGGCTTAACTAGGTTAATTAGGGTAACTAGGCAGGTTAGGGTAATTAGGCAAGTTATTGTATAATGATGGTTTGTTCTGTAGACTATCGGGAGGAAAAATAGCTTAAAGGGGCTAATAATATTGTCCTTAAAATGGTGTTTAAAAAATTAAAAACTGCTTTTATTTTAGCCAAAATAAGACACATAAGACTAAAATTATTATCAGACATACTGTGAAAATTTCCTTGCTCTGTTAAAGATAATTTGGGAAATATTTAAAAAAGAAAAAGAAATTCAAAGGGGGCGAATAATTCTGACTTCAACTGTATAGTTTACTTACTGGAACTTTCCTAAGGATGCTCCATGACTAGCCATTGTAATCTTGGTTTATAATATTCTTTTATTTCGGTTTTTGCTCTTAAGAATGTGTATGCAGTTGAATGTATAACAAGAACTTGTTGTACACGTTGTTACAAGATATCAGTACCACAGTTGTTTACTTGAGAAAAATATAATTAAAAAAAGAAAGCATATAAAAATAGTAGGGGTGTCAAAATTAATAGTTTCTTCTGTGCACCGCGATGCAGATGGGGACAATTCGATATCGGTTCAGTAATAGATCATAACCGGTTATTACGCACTGACGTCATTTATCCCCTATGCGCGATGTTGCAGTAGAATACTATGTCGAAGGAGGTGAGGGTGAGTAAAATAAACACTCCTACTACTTAAAAAGCAGATCTTTTATTGACCCTGAGGGATGGTAAAGCACGAGCCGCTATTTCACTAATAGGGAGAAATGCTGTAAAACTCCAACTCTCTCTCTCTCTCTCTCTCTCACACACACACACGCACACACACACTTTGGGCATTTGACCCGCTGGCATGTTCGTGAGGTAAATTTCCCTCCTCTTGGCTGTTTGTTGATCGAGACACAAGCATGTCTGTGGTGCGAGTTTATTGTATTGTATTTATTCTATTACGGATTACCTGATAACCGTGTATTATGCGCATATAGACTGACCCGCGGCCGTTTTTCCGGCGTGACTCATGGGTGAACGGCGCTTTCGTTTCTAAAGCCATTCGCAGCCCTTTCTGTTGAGCGGGTGAAGACAATGACCAATCATAGGGGTGTAAGACCTTGGCAGCGCTCAAAAAGAAAGCGGGATAATATTTACATTAGTTTATTTGTTATGAATTGCTCGTGCTGTCTTCTGTGCATGCATTGGAGTTTTCATTCACAAAGATTGTTTTGTTTTTGAGCAGGTAAAATTAAAGGTACAAAGGTATATCTGACTGCTTGTATTAAAGGACAAAATTGTATTACAAGTAATATATAAATATAAACATATTTATAGATTTAAATACAAATTTTTTCTTGTGTTGTAAAAAAAAAAATCTAATTATGTATGGAAAGCATCGTCAATGTACCGTGATGCACCGAGATATCGAATTGAACCGAATCGATGGCATGATAATCGTAACCGAACCGTGAGACCAGTGTAGGTTCACACCCCTACAAAACAGGCTGGTTAGAGTGCTTGGGCAGACACTCTATCGACTGCCTCTTGCTGCTGTAGCAATAAACACAATTTTGGCACTGCAAGGTCTCAAAGTGGAAACTACCCTAAAACAAAGTTTTTAATCCAGAGGGCTAATTGGACATCTGCTTGGTGATATTGATGGTAATGATGAATTGTATCTGACCTTGAGCAGAACGGCCTCAGAGGATGCAAACAACATCTGAGTCTCCAGAGCTCTTTCTCTGATCAGACGCTCCAGTTTAGGAAATCCACCCAAACACAGATACGACAGATGATAGAGAAGAGCTGTTCGCTCCGCAGACGGAAGAAGCTCCTGGATGAACTCTGGACTGCCCACAGAATCACTAATCATAAGCTCTGAAAGCAAGTGAATATTAGTGAATATTAAAAAAACATCAAAGATCAGTTATAGGTGAAATGTCCACTACATCACATCTAAAAGGTTACAGTTTTGGCCTCCCTTTAAGTAAAACAAGTAGATACAGTTCTGTTCAAGATAATAGCAGTGTGTTTAAAAAAAGCAAGTACACTCAAAATTATTTGAAACAAACGTAAATCAAAACATGAAGAAAATGTATCAGATTTGCTATTACTTGACAGAAAGTAGAAAGACCAGATGGTAAAAGTTCAAAGAGTGAGTGTGCTGGATATCAATCAAGCCTTTATTTGTCACATTTACCTCCATGTATTCACATACACTGACATATACACTGACCCCCCCCCCCCCCCCCCCCCCCCCCCCCCCCCCCAACCACACACAAACATCACATTTCAGGGGAAGACAGGTCAACGGGAGGTAGCATTTAGAAAAAGGAAGTAAGATACAATTCAGGAAAGAGAGGCGAAAAAAAACTCCCTCTCACCTTGGCCTTGAGTTAGAGCAGTGTGAGATCAGGGAGATAAAAAAAGCCCCAGCAGAAGCACATAAAAACAAATAGACATTGACACACATCGCAACAGGGGATGGAAAAGGGGGTGTGGATGTAGTCCGGCAAGGGCGGGCCAGCCGTCGATTCCTGCAGCCATGGAGGCGCGGGTCACAGACCAACCTACCCCCTCCAGTGGATGAAAGCACACGAAGGCGTGGGATGAAGGGTTAGGTAGTGAAGTCTATCTGTAGCTGTGTATGTGTGTGTGTGTGTAAGCCTGTAGAGTCCAACAGGTGTCCTTGACAGGGAGCAGGAATTTCAGAGCGTCTCCTTATCTTGCTATCCGGGAGAAGTTGTTTTTCTCCAGCCGAGGCCATCTGGCTGGAAAAACACTTGGAGCCGAAAGAGAAGAAAGTATTTCAAATTTAGGTCAATACCTGCTAATTTCACAGATATTTAATGTCCGCCACTGGTCTCCAGTCCTGGCCAAATCTTGTTGCAATGCTGCTAATTTCACCCCGATGTTTTTCAATTTGCGGTCTAATACAGCAGTCTGATTAGCAGCATATCTGCCCATTATAGTTTCAATCAAGCCGGTCAGCTTGGTGGGGTTTTGAGCTGCACTGACCGCTTTCATCAACCGTCGATACCCCAGGGCCCCGCATAAGCCCATCAGCAGAAACCCTGTTATCAAAGTTCCGAATAGGTAGATATCTTCAATATCCTCCAGGGACAGAGCAGCCAGGCACACGAAGCGCCACTTCTCTCACCCGTTCATCACGGATCCAGCTGCAAACGTCCTGGCAGGACAAGTGGGCTCTCCCGAGCCCAAACTTCTCGTCGAGAAGATGGTGTCAATCGCGTTCAGAGACCAGTTGATCAGATCCATAATTCCTTATTCGTTTGGATAGCAGGGCACGGAGAGCCTCAGAGATAGAATATGACAAGACAAGAAGAGCCAGCCAGGGAAGATAAGGGACGGAGAGGGAAAAAGTGTGACCGCCTTCGTCGAGAGCCAAGGAAAAGAAAAAGGCTCCAGATGTGAGGGCTCCAGAGTGATTTTGCCAGCCGTTTGGCTCACTCTGAATAATAGCCTATTTCCACTGAGTAGTACAGTACGGAACGGATCGGTACAGGCCACTTTTATCAGGCTTGCGTTTCCACTGCCAAAAGGGTCCAATGATACCCTTTTGGTGGGCGTAGTGTACGATAGAAAGTTTCAGGCGACGTCATTCTCGCTCGAGGAAATGTCACAGCAAAGCTGTAAGGGTTGTTCACATATCATACGAGAAGCACTTCTAACAAAACAGATGCTTGTTTATACTTGTGTATAAATGTTCATTACAAACCTTTCTATGGACATGATTATAACTGCAGATCAATCATAGTGTGAAAGAGCCTACTGTAACTAAATAAATAAATAAATAAATGAACACATATGAACACATACAGACCCTTACAGTCTCCGATATGTTACCAAGTACAGATAAACTACACACAGCAGACATTTAGTCCTTATATGGGTTCAAAAACAACACACAACATACAGCCCACAGTCAGAGCAGACCTCTCATCTGTGTCTGTAATCTTCAGCAGCACATGTAACCTCTGTTAGAGAGTAATTCAATCATTCCCAGTTCATAATAGTCTAAAAGGCGATGATTATAATTAAACATGGCAGTGTGTTCATCTTTTAGGTTGCTGAAAGAATCATTTGCTCCTTTGTTTTTTCCGGCTTCACTCTCATGTTTGTCTGTTTCTGAAAGGATCGGATGTCAGAAACACTTCAATAATCACGGTCACGTTATTATCATCAGCTCAAGAAGTTTCTTATTTCAAATATAGACGTGCACCTCTCTCTCTCTCTCTCTCTCTCTCTCTCTCTCTCTCTCTCTCTCTCTCGAGAAAGTGAAACCGCTCATGCTTTAGACGGCCTTGTAAACAACTACAAGGCACACGGTAGATTCTGCTCTTCTTCTCGGCTTTGTGGCTGCTCATCAAGACAACAGCAAGTTTTGTTCGACCATGGCTTGTTATTATATGCATATATTATTATGGTGTAATGTCTCAGCTGTGTATTTATAATTGGAACTTCCTTTGTTTTTATTCTCCTGCTTGTGCAATCTGGCATCCCGCGCGTGCGTTTATTTTGATCTAGGAGTGCAATACCTAGTTCAACCACTGGGTGTCAAACTTACATACTGCACCTTTAACATTACCTCAACATCAGCACTTAACATTTGTAGCTCTCACATGACATGTTGAAATTGTCATTTTTAAGTGAGTTAAAATAATAATAATTAAAAAAAAGACTCTCACCTTTGTAATCAGCCATCGTTTACACTGGAAAGGTCTCCAACTGTAAGATCTCTCTAAAAAAAAAAAGTGATGTCAGGAGATGTGATGCAAGTGGAATCAACAGACAGTTTATAAAATGTTGATGACTACTGTTATTTTACACATTCATTAGGTAATCAAAATCTGAATCAGAAAGATAACCCTTTTTTAAAAGATGACATAGCATTGATTCAATAAGTTAAATTATTATTAAAGTTAAATTCTCATAAACCTTCATTGTGGAGTATGACAGCCTCTGCTCCAACTTTAGACTGAAGGAAGGACAGGATGACATTGATCTGGCAATAGAGGGGGCTCTGTCATGAGTTACAGTATTAACCACTGCGGGCAATAGTTCACTTAAGCCTTCCACTTCATGTCTAAGAACCACATTTGTTCCGTAGATCTGGGCACAGGTGCCAAATAGTTCCCTGTCCCTGAAATGAAGGTCTCAGGGGAAAGTGTCAGGGAGGGGCTACAAAGTCCTCCCTGACCTTGCACAGGGTGTGTATGAGTAGGCTTAACCTGGGGAAACACTAAATACTTTAGTATCCTTCAACTTAGTCTCTGATTTAGAACTGCCAATTACTCTGCCATGCTTTATGCAGCGAATCCAATTGCAAACCAGTGCTGGGAAACACCCATCCATTCTCTCACTCACGCAAATTCATTTACTACGGCCAGTTTAATACCCAATTCACCTATAATGCATGTCTTTAGACTGTGGGGGAAACCGGAGCAATCAGAGGAAACCCACATGAACATGGGGAGAACATGCAAACTCCACATAGAAATGCCAACTGACCCAGCCGGGACCCGAACCAGCGGCAGAGAGATCATATTGACCTAACAGGCCACAGGAGTGATGGAGCATCTTTTATGAGTTCAGAGAAAACCCACAGAAGGGGACGTGTCCTTCGGGTCTACTGCTGCAAACCAATCCTGTGGAGGGATGAACTGGATGATGGGCTTCTGTGTGATTAATTTAAAATTTAAATCTTGTGCAGCAGGGGCAGACTGGCCATCTGGCAATTCTGGCAAATGCCAGAAGGGCCGGACCCTTTTTATAAATGTGGGGGTAAAACCGGGACTGTCAAACATCTGGCAGCAGCGATGATCAACTGCCAGGGCTGAATTTTGGTCCCAGTCCGCCCCTATTGTGCAGGTAGTGATTAAAAATATGCAGATCCAAGATTGGTCCTAACTCCACCACTCTTTGGGTGCCATGAAATATGGGCTGTAAGATCCGTGCTTTATCTCAGCTGGAGGGACTGGCTTGATTGCATTCTTCGCCAGGGACTGCAGCTCTTACCCTACTTCCAGTACCCTACAGAGAGTCTGGAGGTGTGAGAGTGAAGTCTGTCTTCTGGTGCACTCAGAGCTGTGTTGAGGTTGTGAGCTAAAAGGCAGCTCACGCCAGACTGGCAACACCCAAAAGAAAGAAAGACCCAGAGAAAGAAAGAAAAAATATTTCATTGCACTGCTATTTTTTCTTGCAGGAATGATCCCTAGCCCTCCACCAGGGAAAGAGCAACTTCAGGCCAGCCTTAGCTCCATGCTCCAGAACTCCAATCTCCAGGCCCTCTCCACCTGGCTCCATGCTCAGAGTCCACCTTCACTGCATGGACCTGGCCTTCCAACCCTCCAACTGTTGTGCCTCCACTGCTTCTCCCACCTGGACTGTTTTGGGAGTGTCTGGAAGGTGCTCCTTAGAGAGGGAGCTAAGTCATGAGTATTATCTGGAGTACTCACCAGACTAACCAGCCTAGAGGGCACTTCAGCTATACAGTGGGTATGGAAAGTATTCAGACCCCTTTAAATTTGTCACTCTTTGTTATATTGCAGCCATTTGCTAAAATCATGTAAGTTCCTTTTTTTCCTCATTGATGTGCACACAGCACCCCATACTGACGGAAGAACACAGAATTGTTGACATATTTGCAGATTTATTAAAAAAAGAAAAACTGAAATATCACCTGGTGCTAAGTATTCAGACCCTGCCGGCAGCTCGCTCTCTGCAACTCTCACATGGTCACCCACTGAAGCTAAGCAGGGCTGCGCCCGGTCAGTACCTGGATGTGAGACCACATGGGAAAGCTAGGTTGCTGCCGGAAGTGGTGTTAGTGAGGCCAACAGGGGGCGCCCAACCTGTGGTCTGTGTGGGTCCTAATGCCCCAGTATAGTGACAGGGACTCTATACTGCTCAGTGAGCACCGTATTTCGGATAAGACGTTAAACCGAGGTCCTGACTCTCTGTGGGCGTTAATAATCCCAGGATGTCCTTCGAAAAAGAGTAGGGGTTTAACCCCGGCATCCTGGCCAAATCTGCCCACTGGCCTCCGTCCATCATGGCCTCCTAACCATCCCCATATCATAATTGGCTTCATCACTCGGTCTGATCTCCACCCATCAGCTGGTGTGTGGTGTGCGTCGCATTAATATGGTAAACAGTAAACAGGTAATATGGCTGCCGTCACGTCATCCAGGTGGATGCTGCACACTGGTGGTGGATGAGGAGATTCCCCAAAAATGTGTAAAGCACTTTGAGTGTCTGGAAAAGCGCTATATAAGTGTATGGAATTATTATTATTAGCCTTTGCTGTGACTTTGCTGTGATTAAGAAAGCCACAAATCTGTCTATATAAGACCCCACAGCTCACAATGCACGTCAGAACAAATGAGAATCATGAGGTCAAAGGAATTGCCTGAAGAGCTCAGAGACAGAATTGTGAGAAGGCACAGATCTGGCCGAGGGTTACAAAAAAATTCTGCTCAATCAGAGCACAGTGGCCTCCATAATCCTTAAATGGAAGACGTTTGGGATGACCAGAACCCTTCCTAGAGCTGGCTGTCTGGCCAAACTGAGCTATTGGGGGAGAAGAGCCTTTGTAAGAGAGGTAAAGAAGAACCCGAAGATCACTGTGGCTGAGCTCCAGAGATTCAGTCGGAAGACGGGAGAAAGTTGTTATGAACCGTACACTGTGTGTGTATGTTCTTTCTATCTCTCTCTCGCTCTCTTTCCCTCCGACCTGTCACTTTCACATTTAGGTACTGCCTACATTTGGAGCACTATTGGCTCACAGGACTGCCAATCATAATCACCCTGTGATGACGCATATTCTCTGTGCCAATCATGATCCGTGTTGAGACCTTTACATCAGAAGTGGCACCGGGAAGAGATCAGCTGTTGTTTGATGTTTGACGTGTTGTCTGTTTTGTGATGCCTGTATGTTTGAGCTTGATACTAATGCTGACTTTGAGTGAGATCTGCTGGAAGGATCTGTTGTTAAAGTTTTGTCGTTTGTAATATCTGAGTTCAGGAAGGATGCCGTGTGTCTTGCACATTTTAGCCCGCTAAAGCTCCATTCAAAACTTGTGATGACTTGCAGACAAGGATGACCTGGAACAGCATAGTAAGTCACGTGACATACACAGTGGTGGAGGTAACGAACTACAACTACTCACGTTACTGTAGATAAGTAAATTTTTGGGGTATTTGTACTTTCATGAGTATAATTGTAAGTCTGTAATTTTACTTGTACTTGAGTACAAATTAAGCTGAGTAATTTACTTTAGTAAGTTACTTTTAAAATCAAAATTCGTTACAGAGTACTGTCATTTAATTTATATTTCAACCACTGACCAGTATTTCGCTAGCCAATTAACAAATTTGATCTTAACAGATGAAAAGCCTGGTACAGTGAGCTGACTGTCATCATACAGTCACTAAGTTATCGAGTGACATGTAGATTCAAGACAGCGATAATGAATCTGAAGAATGCAGAAATGAGGAAGAAATATAGCAGAGGATGAATGCTCATGGCCACACCCGGAGGAGCTGTTCACCTACAGGTACATGGGGATGAAAGAGGACAGCTGTGCTTATTCAGTGTGAATAGCTATGTTATCATCTATAATGCTAATTAATTTATGCCCAAAACTGAAATATCGCATAAAAGACGTGCGAATAAAGCAGCGTTTCCGTCCAACAAGTCAAAGAGAACAAAATCGCCAGTTCCTGATTAACTGGCGACAAATATCAACAGTAAAAAAGCTGTAGGAGAAGCTGCGTGAATATTTTCTTCATTTAATAAATGACTTGCACCTCAGAAGGCAATCCTGACCCGCAGTGAAGGCGCGGTGGCGTTTGAATGCGCGAGACACAGAGTGCAGATGCTTTTGACAATTCTGGAGGTCATTAATAAAATAACAACACTAATACTGAAATGGTTAAGGCGATATAGAATGACCAAAACAACACTTCAGATGTTGTACAATGAGCTCAGCCTGCTGGTTTGTCCACTTACACACATTTTCAAAATGTTTGCGCATCATGGCGTTTCCATCAACCGTTTTTTAAGAGAATATCCAAAAAGTGCATAAAATAAGGGGATGAAACCTGCCCTCTGCTGTGCCATCCTTCTTACTCAGGGTTTCCATGGGGTCTTAAAAAGTCTAAAGTTTAAAAATGGAGATTTTAGGCCTTAAAAAGTCTTAAATTCGCTGTGGTCTTAAATATTTTTGCACAGGTCTTATTTTTCCGATGTCCATGCAACGCTACATCTAATGCTCATTTAATGCTTCTTTTTTGTTGTTGTTGCTTGGTTTTTGTGGTGTTGTAGTTCTTTATTTCACTAGTCCTAACGTAATTTGCAGTATTACAATTACAAATGAAACCAACATGCAAGACCTGGCGGAAACCCTGTCTTGAGAAACTACTCTAGTGCAATTTTATATATATATATATATATTAGTGGTGGGCCGTTATCAGCATTAACGCAAGACTCTTACAGGGCGATTAAAAAAAATAATGTCGTTAATCGATTCTCAAAGTTGGGTTGGGAGCTGGGTCTATTCTAAGCAAGCTATGATGACTTTCACCTTGATAGTTTAGCGTGGATATATACCTGACCGGTGAACCGTCTAACAAAACAGTGCCCTTCTGAATCAAATCAGCAGGATGCCTTTCTGGATCTTTCACTTACTTGGAAGAAACTACTGACTTCACTTACATGGACATCTGTAGTCTAGTTATTTGCCTTAATAGACAATAATATAATGAAGGTGTTTAAGTGCTTTCATTTAAGCATTTCCTGTCATTTTGGGTGACTTGAACTGCAGTTCGGCAGCTTAACATTCACTCATGAACGTTTCATTCATGCCCCCGTGACAGACTGGGGTATTAGACGCAAATAAGGAGTAAAGACTGGTGAGAGTGTTATGGAGTTTAATAACGCACGCCAACTGGAAAAAAGAAAAACTTCCCTATTTCGCAATGTGTGAGTGTGTGTGTGTGTGTGTGTGTGTGTGTGCGGTCCTTTACTGACAGCCGTGTGTGTGGATCTTGTGGGAAAATATGTTGAAAGTCCTACATGACGGTAATAGTTTGATCGCGGTGTTTACTTCAATAATGCCACTAATATCTGCATACTCCACATCTTCATTTCATTTCTGTTTAGTTCAGTTATGACTTTAGTCAGATTAAGGTCATCAAAAATCACTGTTTCGAGCTTATGTGAGCCTACAGTTCAACAGTCATGTTTAGTAAACACAAGCACATCTTATTGAACATCATTTATTTTCATTATCATAGTAGAACAGTTTCTTCAGCAGTTTGTGATGCATTTTGGAAACAGGAGATGAGCCCCTGGTCTAATGCACCACCTGGCTTGAGAATCCCGTTCTCAAAGACTTACTTTAGTCATTATTTGGGTAGCACACATATTCTGAATGCCGTCGGCAGAGTCATTTTAATCTAGCTTAATTCCAAGATTACAGTGAGATTAATCTAGATCAGGGGTCACCAATCTCGGTCCTGGAGGGCCGGTGTCCCTGCAGGGTTTAGTTCCAACTTGCCTCAACATACCTGGCTGTTTCAAGTATACCTAGTAAGACCTTGATTAGCTTGTTCAGGTGTGTTTGATTACGGTTGGAGCTAAAATCTGCAGGACACCGGCCACTTAGGAACAAGTTTGGTAACCCCTGATGTAGATTTAAAAAAAATCTATGCCATAGTATATATATATATATATATATATATATACTGTATATATATATATATATATATATATATATATATATATATATATATATATATATATATTGCAAGCAATATTTTGCTTGAATTTAATTGTATTCTCTTTTAATTTCTAAATATGTTTGGTGACTAAAATATTATTTTAATAAATATATCTGTGTAATCTGTTTTGTTTAAATACATTGTACAAAATACATTGCCTATATTCACTGAGAAATGCATAAAAATAATCATTTTCAAAATGGGGTGTACTCAATTATGCTGAGCACTGTATATACAATCTGACTTGTACAGTAAGCTTACTAATGTTTACCTTCATAAATATTAGTAATAGATTATATGCACAGCTAGTGTTTCTTCCCATACCGATAAACTTCCAGTGAACGTTTTTTTCAATTTTATTCGGTTCCTTTTACAGCATCAATGTTGTGATGTAGTTAAAATATAGTCAGTTAAATAGACTTCAGCATTCATTTAGTTGTTGAAGCATAAACCGAAATTAAAAGCTGTTTACATGCACGCACCCGTCAGGATCAGCAGGCTAGCACAGGAACTTCATTGAAAATTCTGGGGTAAAATAAATTTAAATATTTTAAAGACATGGTGCAGAAAAATATAATTTAATGCAGCGCTTCCTGCACATTCTGAGACCCACTTTATATTATATATCAATCAGGCAGTGATGGTCGTTGATTTTTAATGAAAACGCACCAATTTTGTAACAGAAATTTTTCGTAAAAAAATAAAAGTCCTTCTGTCTAATTTTTGAAACAGAATCAATAGAATTAATATATTTATTAGAAAAAAGTAAGGTCACAGTCAAAAGTTGTAATTAGTTATTAATTATCTTGAATTGTAATGCACACTTTATTATGAATATCATTTAATATTTTAACACAAATGTGCAGTTAATCTATTAATATCTTGTAATGGAAAAGTTGACCTACTCACATATTTTGTTTCCGGTTTTCTTTCACAACTGTCCACTAGCAACTACAACCACCAAATATATATTCTTGTGAAAAACACGTGGGGTTAGAAAAAAATCCAGATCTGCAACTTTAAGTAAACCACAGGTTAGAATCAACACTGCAAACACACTAATTCTTTGTAATGTGATTTCATATATAGAAGAAAAACCTGTTTGTTTGTATCTTGAACTATCATTAGCAGAGGAGGTAAAATATGGAAGGTTGGGTAATGTGCATATCAGGGCATGCAAGACCTGTTTTTACTTGGCCTGCCATGCACATTCCCTTACCTTCTGTTCACGGCTATCCACACCCTTTTAAGCTGCATATATATATATATATATATATATATATATATATTTATTAGTGGTGGGCCGTTATCTGCGTTAATGTGCTGCGTTAATGTGAGACTCTTATCGAGCGATAAAAAAAATATTGCCGTTAATCTATTCTCAAAGTTGGGTTGGGAGCTGGGTCTATTCTACGCAAGCTATGATGACTTTCACCTTGATAGTTTAGTGCGGATGTATACCTGACCAGTGAGCCGTCTTAGAAAAAAAGTGCCCTTCTGAATCAAATTAGCAGGATGCCTGACTCTAACTGCCGTTCGGCAGTTTCACTTTAACTCATGAACATTTTATTCATGCCTTCGTGACAAACTGGGGTATTAGACGCAGATAAAGAGTAATGACAGGTGAGAGTGTTATGGAATTTAATAACGCACGCCAACTGGAAAGAAAAAAAACTTCTGCATTTTGCGATGTGTGTGTGTGTTTGTGTGTGTGTCTGTGTGTCTCTGTGTGTCTGCGGTCCTTTACTAACAGCCGCCTGTGTGGATCTTGTCAGAAAATATGGCGAAAAGTCCTACATGACGGTAATAGTTTGTCAGTAATATCTGCATACTCCACATGTCTTAATTCCATTTCTGTTTAGTTCAGTTATGACATTAGTCGCATTAAGGTTATCAATAACCGCTGTTTATATGGTAGACTCTTAATCAGAGTATTGTTTTAATCATATTAAAATCATTCAATTCAATTCAATTCAATTCATCTTTATTTGTATAGCGCTTATACAATGTAGATTGTGTCAAAGCAGCTTCACATGGAAGATTATAGTGAATGTAAACAGTGTCAGTTCAATTTTCAGAGATTAAGTTCAGTTCAGTTTAGCTCAGTTCAGTGTGGGTTAATAATCACTACTGAGAGTCCAAACACCGAAGAGCAAATCCATTGATGCGCAGCTCTACAGATCCCGAACCATGCAAGCCAGTGGCGACAGCGGCGAGGAAAAAACTTCACCAATTGGCGAAAGTGAAGATTTAAAAAACCTGGAGAGAAACCAGGCTCAGTTGGGCACGACCATTTCCCCTATGGCCAAACGTCTTGTGCAGAGCTGCAGTCTAGGCGCAGGAAGCTGGACCTCAGCGAAGACTCGTCTGTCCTTGGAGCATCACAGGAGTCAGTCTCATGTTCTCACTCCACGATGACCACCACAGCAGCTGCTCAGGATACGGCCTGGTCCAGAAAACCTTGGGATCATCTCGTCGCTGGTTTCGGATCGCGTTAGTGGCACTGCGTAGTCTGAGGGCCTCAAGATGAGTACCCCCAGGTGGAAATAGAGAATAAAGAGAATAAATAGAGAATAAAGAGAATAGAGCCCTGACGGTGTATCATATTAAAGTATTGTTGCCCATCTAAACATACTCAATGCTTGACACACACCGTCAGGGCTCTGTGAACTTGCCTTTGTAAAGCAGCATTTTCTGTATGTACGTACATCAAAAGCAAGTATGAAATGTCTGTTTGGAGCTTATGTAGGCCTACAGTTCAACATTGATGTGTAACTGAATAAACAGTGAGTAAACACAAGCACATCTTATTGAACATCATTTATTTTCATCACCAATTATCACAGTAGAACAGTTCCTCAAGCAGTTTGTGATGCATTTTGGAAACAGGAGATGAGACCCTGGTCTAATGCGCCACCTGGCTTGAGAAACCCGTTCTCAAAGACTTATTATTAGGGTAGCACACATATTCTGAATGCCTTCGGCAGAATTCAAATGAGCCATTTTAATCTAGATTAATCTAGATTAATTTCAAGATTAATCTACATAAAAAAAAATTAATCTATGCCCACCTATAATATATAAATATATATATATCTCCCTATTACAGACTGAAACTTTCTCGGCTAGAGACCAAACCATTTCCCATTCTTCCTTTAAAATATCCACTCCAAGCTCCCTTTCCCAAATTGATCTGAGGTGTAAAGTAGAGACTGTGCTATAAAAGCACATAACGTTGAAAAATGTACAAAAGTTTCAAGTGAAGACTTCACGATCAGGTTCCCAGACGTGCATGGCACGCGGGTATGCACCGGTGGACTGTCACTCCGCTGTGTCAGGCTAAATAATTTAAATAAATCATTGACTTCTGCTGTCTTCATTAGTTTAACAGATTTCTTCACAACTTGAAAAGGATCATTGGCTATTTTTTTCTGTGATGTGAAGCCACTGAAGTGTTCACCATAGCATGCTTAGATGTTGGTGCATAAGTGATTTGTTTTTCAGGGTTTGCTGGATAGCTTTTGGTGTGCATGGTCTTTTGCTGCTGGAGACTGTTGCTTTAAAAAACTAATATAGCTCAGGAACAGAGACAGAAAGTTTTAGCAGTTTTAAAACCGCAGTAAACCTTAAAACCACTTATTGTGACATGCCACCACTAAATAAATGCCAAATAAAATTAAAGTCCAGATGTCGTGACATGCCGTGCACATTCCCTAAACTTGTTCACGCATGAGCTAAAAAATAAAATAAAACATGAGGTAGACTTAAGTTTGAACCTAATGACCCTTTAAAGAAAACTTGTGACACCGTTGCATAAGACATTAAGTACAGCAGGGTTGTCATGTATGGGTGCTGAGTTCTAAACATTCCTTTACTTTCGTGGCTATCCACAACCTATTGAGCTGAATTATAACAAAAAACAAAACGAACAAAAATAAAATAAAATAAAATATATATATAAACAAATATATAATACAAAATTTTAACTCCGTTTTATATTTTTTATGTTTCTCTTGATTTTTCCTGTTTATTAACATTATTAAATACTTTTCCTCAACATTACAATCAGAATCAGTTTTACTGCCAAGTGTGCTTCACACACACAAGGAATTTGTTTTGGCTACAGAAGCTTCCAGTGTACATAAAGTGACAACACAAAATTAAATAGGAGAAAAGAAAAAGGCGATAAACATTAAACAGAGATGCAGTTAGTCAAAAAGATCTGGATGTTGAGTTGTATGTACAGATATGTTGTAAACATACAGGTTATAAGGTGCTGTGTACCAATACGAATGAAGAAAGTATTGCATTGTATATTGTTGTAAGGTGCTGTGTACAAGTGCGTATGAGAAAGTTTGCACATTAATTGCACAGTAGGGGAATATTTAACTGTTCATGAGGTCGATGGCCTGAGGAAAGAAACTTTTCCTGTGTCTGGCTGTTTTTGTGCTTGGTGCTCTGTAGCGCCGACCAGACAGTAACAGTTGGAACAGGTAGTGTGCTGGGTGTGGGCGTCCAGAGTGATTTTGCGAGCCCTTTTACTCACTCTGGAAGAGTACAGTTCTTGAAGTGTAGGAAGGGCAGTGCCAGTGATTGGTTCAGCAATCCGGACTATTCGCTGTAGTCTATGGAGGTCAGTTTTGGCAGCTGAGCTGAACCAGACGGTGATTGAAGTGCAGAGGATGGATTGGATGACAGCTGAGTAGAACTGTACGAGCAGCTCCTGTGGCAGGTTGAACTTCCTCAGCTGACGAAGGAAGTACAGTCTCTGCTGGGCTTTCTTCACAATAGAGTCTATGTGAATGTCCCACTTCAGATCCTGAGAGATGGTGGTGCCCAGGAACCTGAATGACTCTACTGCAGCCACAGTGCTGTTCATGATGATGAGTGGGGGGAGTGCAGGGGGGTTTCTCCTAAAGTCCACTATCATCTCCACTGTTTTAAGCGTGTTCAGCTCCAGGTTGTTGTATCTGCACCATAAAGCCAGCCGCTCCACCTCCTGTCTGTATGCAGACTCGTCACCGTTCTGGATGAGGCCCATAACAGTAGTGTCATCCGCGAACTTCAAGAGCTTAATGGAGGGGTCTTTTGCGGTGCAGTCATTGGTGTACAGGGAGAAGAGCAGCGGGATAAAAACCAGCCGATTCGAATGTTATCAATCAATTGAATAGGCGTTATCAGTGGTTATCAGCTGATAGCTTACTGGAAGGCTCGGAAGGCTGTTTTCATCTATCCACATGGTTAATCAGCTATAGATCACATATGGCTGCAGCCAGAAGTTAACGAGAATCATTTTAATTATTTATACAAATTTCCCATTATTTGTATTTTATTAACGTCCAACCCTAAACCGTCGTCACAGTAATGTAAAAACAGTTCCCCAGCGGGAGGGGAACTTCAATGCAATGTGGAAAAACTTCCACTATGGGGATTTTGCCAGAAAGCCAATTATAAAGAGTAATAAAACGGGCTAATGAAATGCCAATGCATTGGCAGCGTCAGCATAAGCTGCTGTCAGCAATTACAATTAGTTTTGTATAAAGATGCCAGCCACGCAACGCTAAGTACCTTTTCTAGCTGAATAGCCTCACGGTACTGAGAGAGTCTTTGGTTCCTCCATCTCCAACTTCCTTCGAGAGAAAGGGAGAGTGAACAAGAACAGCTGCCGGTGTTCGACAGGCTGTTTTCTTCCTGTCGCAGAGTGTGTGACAACGCAGTGGCAGACGGTAGAGCGGTTTGTATAAGAGCAAGTTTCCTAAAAGAGCAACACGGTCGTGCAGCATATCTTTTTAAAGATGTTGTTCTGACTTTGCATTTCTGGATGAGGTGGTTCCCTGTCCCCGGATGATGGGCACGAGCACTGTGTTGCATGTCTGGGGGTCCAGCATGTTAATGCGGTGCTCGCGGCAGGTGCATGCCGTCATTGCAATGGCATGTCTGTTGGGTAGCTAAGATTGAGGCTCACCAGATGGTCACCCTCTCACTCAATGACACTGGAAGGACTCGGCCACACTAGTGGTTCAGGGAAGCCACCTCTGGCTAAACCTGGCTGAAATGCGTGACGTTGACAAAGTTCGCTTTCTTAACGCACCCATATCCCAGGCTGGCCTGTTCGGCGACACTGTCGGTGAATTCACCCAGGAGTCCAGTGCGGTGAAAGAGCAGTCGAGTGCGATGGGGTGTATATCATCTAAGTAATCTATTGGCGGACTCGTAAGACCGCTCCCCCGCCAAACCATCCACCTCGGCTGATCCTTACCAAAAGCGCCGGCTTGCGGTTTCAATACCTGCTGCACCGGCTAAGCGGCAGCGTCCCCGCGCTAAGGCTGCCCCAGGGCGCCGCTAAGTCCGGGTCCGCTAAGTCCCCGGTGGAGGGCCAGACATCCCTACATCCAACGGCGTTTTTCAATGCCAGGCTGCTGGCCTCATGGCCGGCGCCCTCCAAATTTTCAATGGAAGAGCATTTTTCCCCTTCTCCGGATGTGACAGTCCAAACACTGCCAGCCTGGGACGCTATGCTTTCCAGCTCGCAGGATCGGTGCACCTCACCAGCGGCTCTTAGTGTGTTAGAAGACGGTCTCCCTTCTTGCACACTCCCAGCCCTCTCTCAGGACCCTGAGAGGAAGATGAGAGTTAATCTCATGCCTCCTGCTCTTCCGTGAGACTCCAGCACTTCCCAGCTAAGCCCTCCCACTCCATGCAGCCACACCGCTCGAGCGTCAACGATTGAGCCAATGATGCCACTTGCGCAAGCTCTCCCAGCCTGGTTAGCGCTGCCCAGCCTGTCGCAATGGCTCATTCGCACGATCAGACTCGGCTACGCGATTCAGTTTGTCAAACAACCTCAGCATCGACCTGGTGCCAGACATCAAACTACCGCACGGAAGGATCTATCCCCTTTCCCATCCTGAGCATGAGGCGATGGAGAGTTACATCGTCGAGGCTCTCCGCCAAAGGTTCATCAGACCATCCACTTCTCCAGCTGCTTCAAGCTTCTTTTTTGTGGCAAAGAAGGACGGAAGACTAAGGCCCTGTATTGATTACAGAACACTTCATGCTGCCACTGTTAAGTTCGCCTACCCTTTGCCTCTGGTACCGGCCGCCCTAGAGGAGCTCCGAGAGGCCCGCATATTCAGCAAACTAGACCTCCGAAGCGCATACAACTTGATCCATATCCGAGAAGGAGACAAGTGGAAAACAGCTTTCATTACCCCCTCTGGCCACTTTGAGTACCAGGTGATGCCCTACGTGATCACCGCTGATGGGGTCAGTATGAAAGCTGGTAAAGTAGACGCCATGTCCCAATGGGACGAACCTAAAACCTTAAAGGAATTAGAAAGGTTTCTGGAATTCGACAACTTTTATCAACGCTTTATCAAGAACTACAGCCTCCTCTCGGCTCCTTTAACCTCCCTCCTTAAAGGCGGACCATGCACACTTTCCTGGAACCCTAATGCGCGCCAAGCCTTTGAACAACTCAAGCTCAAGTTCACTACAGCTCCCATTCTCAGACATCCAGATCCCACTCTGCCCTTTGTAGTGGAAGTAAATGCAGCTGATGCCAGAATAGGTGCCGTACTTTCCCAGTGGTCTGGTGAACACCGAGCCCTCCATCCGTGTGCGTACTCTTAACGGAAGTTAAAATCAGCGGAACAAAATTATGGCATAGGTGACCGCGAGTTACTGGCTATCAAACTTACCCTCAAGGAGTGGCGACACTGGCTTGAAGGAGCCCATTTCCCCTTTGCTTTCATAATCGACCACAAGAACCACCATTACCTTCACAAGATATTGCCAAGCATCACAATGCTTGTCAAGCCGATGCTCCTTGTTCTTTGCCCGGTTTGATTTCCAAATTCACCTGACCCCACTGTCGATACTCCTGAGTCAGTATTACCTCCTTCTGTCTTCCTGGTGCCCATATTGTGGCAATTGGATGAAGAAATCCGCGCAGCCACTGTCGAAGACCCAGCTTGCCGGTGTGACCGTGACACCGGCGACCTCAAACATGTAGCTGATGCGCTCTCACGGCAGCTTCCACGCATGGGAGAATGGAGGTTCCACCGCGAATCTGTACAGCTGATATAGGCCAGCTTCGGGGAAGCCCATTGGCTGACCTTTTAAGCACTTTTCAAGTACTTTCTTTTGATGTACTTTGGCTATTAATGCATGTGTTGTCTATCAGTAACCATAGAGTAACATCTAAAAATACATGTTTTTGTGTCACTGTTTTTCTAGAGGGGGTCGACAGCTTATAAAAAATACAGTTCCGATGTTTTTAGTAACATACTGTTCAACTCATAGCAGATTTTAGACATTGTTCAGTTTTTGTTATTCATCACAAATGAAAAGTAATCAGCTTCCCACAATAGCATGAACGTAATTAACCAGTTTATTGTTCTGTTAACCACAAAAGAAGATTTACTAAAGTAAACATTCAACATTCTTCTGTATATCTGCTTTTGTGTTCAACAGAACAAATATAAAAAAATCAAGTTTGGAACAAAAAAAGGGAGAGTAAATGATGACAGAATTGTCATTCTTGGGCAAACTATCTACTGTATTTAAAGAGTGCTTATTTGAACATTTAAACAAACACATACCTACACTGAAGGGACAAAAAAAGTCCTCAGGCATTGGAATGTTTTAAGATCATATCTGTCAGTGTTGTCACATTAATCTGCTGATGAACATCTGACAGAAGCAGCTTTCAAACACTCATTTCACACTGCGTTCCATTCAGAAGGGCTCGTCCTTGTGCCCTCATTCCTTCTACCCTCATTAGTGACAGCTTTTGAATGCACTTCTGCATCATCCTAAAGAGACGATCAAGCTGGTGTATGGAATCAGATAAGACTCAAAAGTCTTTCACGCAAAAGACACGATGTACACATGCGTAGCCTAATTCACGTGCATAAAACCAAATTCACGTGCGTAAAATATTTATATACATTCACAAAAACAATTCACGTGCACAAAATAAAAATACATATTCATAAAATACGTTTCACAAATGCAAAACACCATTTGCAAGTGTATAAGAGTGTACAAAAAGTTTTGAATGTTTAAATCTTGCGAGTTAATCCTGAATGAGAATGTGCAAATCCTCTTTCACGTACGACTCCCCCTGGATACGCGTGTGTGTATTTTTGAGACTGTCCTGGCAGAGGCAGGCAACTCGTAACCTTTCAGCCAATCAGATGAGAGCTGTATTCGATATCACCCACTCTGCGCTCCTTTTGCGCAGTCAGTTCCTCTCCAGCATGCGGACGGAGAAAGAGATGCGCAGGATTCAAGCATTACATTCCCTGACTTTCACTGACTACTGTAACTTACTCTCCATTTTTTGTTTGCACCAGACGAAACACGACAGAAATGTAAATACAGCCATTCAGAAGCACAGAATATGCACTCACTCACCAAACAGTAAATCTGTTTAATACATGTGAACCCTCTTTAACATCATTAAATGTAGATGCTGAATCACTCATATGTGTTTAGTTCTAAAGTTCAATTTCAGACGGTTTATTGTATTGTCCAGATCTGAGCTGAACTATCTGCGGCTGCTTTCAGTATATGGCTATAAATGTCCTGTAAAATGGCATTCAAACTCATGTTGTTAGCATTTAGCACTGAATAAAGCACACAAGGTTTACCTGAGGTGATCACTGTTATAGGTTTCTGTTATTCAGCTGTGAGAAATTGAAGCCGTTTCTAATATCTCAATTCCAGGTGTTGGTTTTGACAAAAACTCCTTTAAATATGGAGAATATTCCCTCTGTCGCGTGTCGATGCTTTTATTTAGAACACAGTTTAAATCACTCGCTCCTGTACTCAATCTGGCAACCCCACGCTTGCGTTTGTTTTGATCCAGGAGTGCAATACCTAGTTCAACCACTGGGTGTCAAACTTACATACTGCACCTTTAAGCCTTTATAATCATTTGTGAATGAGATTTTGTGCATACTTATAACTGTTATTGAGTGTCATTTGCTGAGTTATGATATTTTAAAGGCAAAGATCACATTGTTTGTTATGACATAAATATATCACAACCTGTTTATGTCTTCATTATGACAACTTGACGATACTAAGACAACAAAACTTGTCATAAATCTGCCATAAATATGATTTTATTTCATTTTTAATGGAGTAAGCAAAATAGACTTGTGTTTGCTTTATAATAAAATGAATATGATTATTTTGCTTGTTTTAAAAAAAATCACTTAATATTGACTTATTATTTCTGAAAACAAGACAATCTTTTTACTTATCTAGAAAATGTTTCTTAGTTTAAGAACTTTAGATATTTGGACAAGAAACAAGACAAAAACTCTAAGTAAGAAAGGCATTTTTTAAAATGTAAAACGTTTAATTCCTGGAAAAAAAAGCCACTTTTTGCCCCATCTAAATGATATAACAGTGATACCTATTTTTTTATTTGCATTAAAATTGTTAAAATGTTTAATTATATTTATTTATAAAGGATCTGTTTAATTCAAAGATAAATATTCTTTTAATGGTCAATTAATACTGACAAGAATTTTTGTTTAATACAACTCCCTTATACGAGTCTGCCATCTAGTGGCAGGTACTAGTTACAACATTAACTCTAAAACACAGTTTAGTTGGGAGTCAGTGTGCAGAGAACTCAGCAGTGATTTGTAAAGCTGTCTGACCTGTGATGTGATGTGTACAGGGCTGGACACAGTTTGGCCTCAGCTGCATGAAGGCCAACAGCATCTTCAGTGTTCAGGCGAATGATGCCTACAAGTTCCTGGAGGTCAGCCCTTCATCTCTGTCCAAAGCAGACTGGGAGAAAGAGTACAACAGCGTCAAGGACAAGCTGGAGAACATCAAACCGAATGTTCCAAGTCAAAAGGCCATCACACACTGAGAGCTGAAGATGATTTACCTGGGAAAAACAAGAGCTTTTGGAACGTCATGTTCGCTTTGATCTCCATCGGAAACCGCATTCTATTCGAAAAGTTGCTACATTTGAATTTGAGTTTATGACCGTCATGACCGTTAGGAAAGTGTGTTTAGAATGTTAGTCGTGTGAATGAAACTCTAAGTAGCCTACTACACTGTGAAATATCCTTTGATCCTTTCATTGAAATAATACTGCAATACTGCAAAATACAGGTGAAAATTGTTCTTCTTGTATGTGATTTCTGTATGCATAAACCTTAAATTTTTAAGCAGAATCAAAATAATATAAGTTTAATGGACTCATGAGGTTATGTTAAACTGACTTAAAACAGCTTGCATAGCATACAATTAGGTTAGAACATGATTGACTTAGTTTAACAAGTTACAATGACCTAAAAACATACTGTATGCTGTCATGATTAATTGGTCATATAATTTTTTTACAGTGTACTGTCATTACAAGACTTTCAGCCTCAACTCAGTACTGGGAAACACTCCATACACATTCATTCACACACACACACACACACACTCATACACTACAGCTAATTTAGTTCATCAGTTCCCCTATACCGCATGTGTTTGGACTGTGTAGGAAACCGGAGCACCCGGAGGAAACTCACGCCAACACAGGGAGAACATGCAAACTCCACACAGAAACACCAACTGACCCAGCCGGGACTCAAACCAGCGACCTTCTTGCTGTGAGGCGATCGTGCTGCGCCACCAAGACACACATCTTATAATTATATGATATAAAATACATTCAAAAAATTATACAAATACATTTCTGTATTGTAAAACATATACATGTTTTTCTGAAACCCGGTTGAAATGAAATATATTTTCAATTTATTTTAGAAGGCTACATTTACACACCGTATTTAATATTGACTTTTTAAATATTAATTATTTACAGGTTGACCCATGATTCTTCTTCCATGTACAGTGAAACATTAACTTTTATAAAGGACAATAAAGCTGAAAGTCTTCATTGTGTGATATTAACATTAGACACAAAGCCAAACATCAAGATCTTACAATATTAAAATCAAAGATCAGAGATAGAGCTGACAAACAGAACAACAACATCAACTCACTGGAGAGAAGGCTAACATTGAACTGTTATTGAGAATGTTTTATTTATTTATTTATTTTATAAAGCTCTGTTGTTAAAAATGTAGACAAAACTATAATTATTAAACAAACAGACAATATTCACTCTTGCTCTATAGACCATTTCAATGTGGTGAAGTCATTGGCCCATGAACATTTCCTTCTTGTTGTCAAACTATTTCACAACTGTAACAAGGGGCAATTCAATCATAATTTCAAGTTAAAACACCTGCCATAGGATTATTGATCAATATTTTGACTTTCTTGGATTCTCAGAAGCTATAGAAATTAAAAATGTAAAGCAGGAAGTACGTTAGGACCATTGTTATTGTTTACATCCCTCAAAATGGTCTATAAATGTAAAACTACAGCTCATACAATTGAAAGTGATGCACAGATTACACTATATAAAGCCTTCTGTCTCTCCTTTGTGTGATAGATGCAAATGCGCAGTCGGGACCTATGGTCATACATTCTGGTTCTGTCCAGAAGTATCTGAATTTTAGAAAAGTATCTTCAGACTTTATTCCCAGGCTTTGAAATGGACATTAAACTTGATGTGGAATTAGCATTGTTTAGATGTTCAGACCAGGCTCTAACTTGGCCAGTGGTGGAAAGAGTACTGAAAAATCATACTCTAGTAAAAGTACCATTACTCGCCTAAAAATGTAGTGCAGTAGAGTAAAAGTATCTGCTGTAAATATTACTCAAAGTATGAGTAAAAAGTAGCCCTTTCAGAAGTACTCAAGAGTAGTGAGTATTACGCTGTATAAAGCTGATGTGTTTACATGTAATTTGTGCATGTGTGTGTAAACGTAACATTCTGTAGTGCATCTAGTTATTGCCCAGCAGGCACACAACATCATGAGACGTTAATATCAGGTTAGATTTAGGTTGTGATGTCAGGTGAACAAAAATAATTGTCAAGCCAGCAGCTAAGGACAACGTTATTTTGATGTCCAATAATGACGTCAAATGACGATGATATTTGGTTGATTTTAGGTTGTTAGAAAGTGACCAAAAAACCGCGTCGAGCCAACATCTTAAACCAACGTCATATAGACGTCAAATACTGACATTTATTCATCAGGTACACCAACCAAAATCCAACGTCTGATAGATGTCATAGGGGTAACGTTCACACAATGTCAAGCTGTAACATCATTAGACGTTGATATTTGGTTGGTTTTAGATTGGACATTGGACATTGATGTTGGCCTGATGTTGAGTTCTGACGTCAACCCGATTTTAATTTCCAAACAAAATGCAGCATCCCCATGACGTTAGGGTTCAACGTCAATCAGACGTCATGCTGACGTCCTGTGCCTGCTGGGTGTTTAAGGCCATTTCGGTCATCATACAGTAAACATCCGTCATCTTCTCATCAGTGACATGCATCTAAACAGTCTCTGGGTCAATGCGCGTGAAGATTTTGAACATCTTCATGGACACTTTTAATACTTACAAACAGTTTGCTGCAGTTATAAAGTGCACACGTCTTGAGGTAGTTCAGTATGATGTGATTTACTTTCTACGGTATGTGTGATTTGATTGGACAGGAATCACAGGGCTGATTTTTCTAATCCTCATAGACAAGAAAAATAGAGTAGTGACTGCAGGTTGAAGGAAAGTAGTGGAGTAAAAGTACAGATACTGCAGTAAAAATGTCCTCAAGTCAGAGTAAAAGTACACATTTTTAAAACTACTCAGTAAAGTACAATTCCTGAGAAAAACTACTCAATTACAGTCATTTGAGTATTTGTAATTAATTACTTTACACCACTGAACTTGGCCTAACATCAACAACTCTCTTTCATCTTTGGCATGGTGCTGGAGAGTGATATTGATGGAGTGGAAATCCAAGACACCTCCAAGTTTTTTTTTAACGGTTAGCTGAAATGTTTTCTACCCTCAAGCTGGAAAGGTTACGCTTCTCTAGATTTGGCACACTAGTCTGGCTGAGATTTATTTGTTGGTGCTGTATAATTGCTGTATTTGTTTGCTAGTGTTTTGGTGCATGTTCTACCCTTTAAACCCTAATAAGTTGAGACTACTCAAAAGATTTGAGGAAAGTGATTCCCTTAGTTTGTTTGAGTAATGGGAAATCGACAACTCAATTAATTGAGTTGACCAAATGTGGTCTCTTCATTGAGTTAACTTAAATATATATAAGTACGGATAACTTTAAACGGCCAATACATAAATAAAAAGGCTAAACTTTTCAGCTTTTATGTTCTTTACTTACCTACTCCCTGGGCCGTTTATATCGAAGTTGATATTTAGCCGCACCATGTTGGTGGCCCAATACTCAACCCCCAACCTGGAGGACCAGGACATACACACATAGACTACAGACGATTTAGCTTACCCAATTCCCCTATAGCGCATGTGTTTGGACTTATGGGGAAACCGGAGCACCCAGAGGAAACCCATGCCAACACGGGGAGAACATGCAAACTCCACACAGAAACACCAACTGGCCCAGCCGGGATGCAAACCAGCGACCTTCCTGCTGTAAGGTGACAGCGCTACCCACTGCACCACTGTGACACCCCTGCGTGTATACCAATTAAGAAAAATGTATATAAGCGGCTGGAATGAGAATCAGCACCTCCAAGTCCGAGGCCATGGCGCTCCACCGGAAAAAGGTGGTTTGCCATCTCCAGGTTGGAGGAGAGTCCTTACCCCAGGTGGAGGAGTTCAAGTATCTTGGGGTTTTGTTCATGAGTGAGTAAGGATGGAGCGTGAGATTGACAGGCTGATTGGTGAAGCGGCAGCAGTGAGGCAGTCAATGTACCGGTCCGTTGTGGTAAAGAAGGAGCTGAGCCGAAAGGCAAAGCTTTCGATTTACCGGTCAATCTACGTTCCTACTGTCACCTATGGTCATGAGCTTTGGATCATGACCGAAAGGACAAGATCTCGGATACAAGCGGCTGAAATGAGTTTCCTTCACAGGGTGGCAGGGCACACTCTTATGGATAGGGTGAGGAGCTCTGTCACCCGGAAGGAGCTCAGAGTAGAGCCACTGCTCCTCCACATCCAGAGAAGTCAGCTGAGGTGGCTCGGGAATCTGTTTCGGATGCCTCCTGGACGCCTGCCTAGAGAGGTGTTCCAGGCACGTCCCACTGGGAGGAGGCCTCGGGGAAGTCCCGGGACACGCTGGAGGGACTATATCTCTTGGCTGGCTTGGGAACGTCTCGGGATTCCCCTGGAAGTGTCTGGGGAGAGGGAAGTCTGGGGTTCTCTCCTAAGACTGCTGCCCCCTCGACCCGGCCTCAGAAAAGCGGCAGAAAATGAATGAATGAATGAATGAATGAATGAATGAATGTATATAAGCATTTAAATATCTACTTACTACTTGAACTTTTCTCCTTCGTCAGATGGGTGCAGGTAGTGCCTCTGTCCTGCTGCGCTTCAGCAAAATTCAGCATCACAAGCAAAATGACCACCTTGTGTCATATAACATATATCGACCAATCAGCACCCAGGGCTGAATTTCAAGCACAACCAATCATTTTAGTCAGAGACATGGTGAATAGTTTAAAGAAATTAAAACGTAAAGTTCAGAGAGTTTTTTACCTAATGAGTAAGTTAAACACAACTGTTTACGTTTTGATGCCAAAACTTGGTATTTTAAGTAATGTTAACTTAATATCTTTAGTAATGGCGGGGTTTACAGTGCAGTTGGTATCAGGTAATAACACCAAGATAATTTTGTTAATATATAGACATGATGTACACTATTGGGTGTTATGTTTTCATAAAAACTTCTATAAATAAAGTAAAAAAAACAAAAACAGACAAAAACAAGTAAGACAAAATAATAAAAACAGGACATTCTTGATGATTGGTGGTAAAGTTACATCTTTTACCTCTTCCCAACAGGGAAAAGCAGCACATAAAGAATGCATGATTATATGCTGTCGTGGCTTTGCAATCAAATAATGTGATTATAATGGAAGTCAATGGGGAAAAAACAGCACCAACATAACCAAAGGTTAGTACATTTGCACAGAGTTTATTGTTATTTTCAAAGCATTTTCCCAAAATATGTGTCAAAATAAGATTTGTTACCAAAAATCATTCCATTTGCTGAAACAGAGAAAGTCGTGGACAAATTAAGACTTAAAAACATTTTATAAACATTAATTAGTGATTTATACTGCAGGTCTGCTGTATACTGGATTCTGATTGGCTGATGGTCATTCTAAGGTGTTTGGTTACTGTCAGATAAAGGCACAGCTAAAGTAGTTCCGGCAGGTTTAGAGTGCAATACAGCTCCATATCACTCTGCTGAATGATTAAAGCTATTTCACAGCAACATATTTACCAATAATGCACAGCTGAGGTATAACAGCCACTCTGCATTAGGTGTGCATTATTTATTTTTAAATTCAACTGCCTGTCATCGATTATTTCATACATACTGTACCAATAATAGTTTATAAGAGTTACATAATAGTTTATTATGTATAATTATTAATAGTTTAATTTTTAGCTAAAGAAGAACATTGCAGTAAATTTTGCCAGCTGGTAGGTGAACAATGTTAAAGGGACATGTTATTACGTAACTTGTAATGCGTTTTCCCCCAACACTGTTTACTTCACTCAGTAATGGTGGCGATGTGTGAATCCTCAGTGTTGGTGTTATTCAGCTTCTCCATGATTGAATTGCGCTGTTTCTGCCATTCCTGTGGTGAAAGTGAAGACGGATCGATCTGCAGGAATTTATAAGCATCTCTAGACTGAATGCTGAAGATTCCCTGAGCTCTCAGACAGCAGGAGCCGAATCTCTGCCAATACTGAAAGAGCAAAACACACACCATGACACACATCACTACACTGTAAAACCCAAAAGGTTAAGGTAACTCAAACCATTTGAGGAAACCGATTGCAACAAACCATTTAAGTTCAAAAACCAATCCTAATGAGTACTGTGAACTTAATCCATTTGAGTTAATGGAGCAATTTGAGCACTGTAAATCCCAATAAATGAAGAGAACTCAAACCAACTGAGTACTGTAAAGCCCAATAAGTTAAGAGAACTCAAACCAACTGAGTACTGTAAAACCCAATAAATGAAGAGAACTCAAACCAACTGAGTACTGTAAAGCCCAATAAGTTAAGAGAACTCAAACCAACTGAGTACTGTAAAACCCAATAAGTTAAGAGAACTCAAACCAACTGAGTACTGTAAAGCCCAATAAGTTAAGAGAACTCAAACCAACTGAGTACTGTAAAGCCCAATCAGTTAAGAGAACTCAAACCAACTGAGTACTGTAAAACCCAATAAGTTAAGAGAACTCAAACCAACTGAGTACTGTAAAGCCCAATAAGTTAAGAGAACTCAAACTGTTTAAGGAAACCGTCTGCAACAAACCGTTTGAGTTAAAAAACGAATCTATATGAGTATTGTGAACTTACTCCATTTAAGTTGATGTAATGAAGTATTTAATTAACTCATTACCTTCAACACTGAGTTCAAAACTCTTTTCAAATGAGTAGAATTAACTTTCAGTCAATTTTGAGTTAACTACACTCACTTCAGTTGATAAAGTTGACTGTTGGGTTTTACAGTGTATAAAGCAGGGGTGCCCAAACTCGGTGCTGCAAAGTTTAGTTCCAACCCCAATCTCATACACCTGGGCTAGCTAATCAAGCTCTTACTAGGCTTTCTAGAAACATCCGTACAGGTGTGTTGAGGCAAGTTAGAGCTAAAATATGCAGGACACCGGCCCTCCAGGACCGAGTTTGGGCAACCCTGGTATAAAGAATATGAAGAGTTTGGTTGCAAAACGCGATAAACGTCATTTTTTGACATTTGTATTTTATTATTGGAAATCACTGTTCAGATGTGCCTTAATCTATGTGTGAATTGCTGCCATTAATAACATTGAAGAATGTACATTTTAGGCCTACTTTAAAATGTATTTTTTCACAAAACGCGATATCCGCCAGACAAGTTTCTTTACAAAGTGTGATATAACGGTTATAGACAGGGCCGGAGCAAACTGAACAGGAGCTCTAGGCAAAAGATGATCATGCCGCCCTCAAACTGAAAGCGAAAAGGAGACGGGTGTGATTGTGTGTACGGGGCGGTGGGGAGATTGTCGCAGACGCCGCCTGGGTTGCCTCTATGGACGCGCCGGCCCTGCTTATATAGAACGTTCAGGATCAGCACGAGCGAGCTCAGCATACCCTGGGAAGAGAGTCACCGCCGGTGAAGTGGTTTGAGTTTGCTCATTGATTTAACGATAATATCAAAACAAAAACATGTATTTTTAAAAAGAGGATTCAATAGGCTAACTTAAAACGTTTATTATTTAATTGTTTATACTGTAGGCGAGCTGTCAGTCACGTAGGCTACATCACTGATCAGCTGCTCTCTGTCAGTCGGGGAATCAAAGCTTCAGAGTCAAGCTAACGTCATGGATTTCGACGTAGTTTTTTTAAAAGCAGGGTTCGACAATAAGGATGGCAAATGCGATCTTAGAATCGAGAAGCAGCACGACTGACAAGTGTTCGCGCGAGCAGGTGAATACCGAATGAGAGGAAGATCACTTGAGCCAAAAGCTGACGTGATGCGCGCGACTGTTTAAAACGCGTGCACGCTCCCGTTTCCTTGCATGAAGCTGTGCCTGGAAACGCAACTGGTGTGATCGGTTAATCTTACTTATCAAACAAAACATTGATTCACTAGCTTTTCTTAATGGTATTACAGTAGAATATCGCCTAAGGTGGATATAGAGCGTTTGCAAAACAAAAAGTTATGCTATGTTGTGTTGTGTACGTTCTGGCCAAAACTAACTCAGAATCTTATTATTATTAATCAATCTTTGTATATATTATTCCATATATTTATGATCTATTGTTTATTTAACCAATTTAAGATGTTTGACAATGCTAAGATAAATATGTTGCATTTCGGCATGGGTTTTGACTTATTTATGAACTATTTATAGACATAAAATTGAATAAAAAATATCCTGGATTTGAAGAACATGTGTTTCTGGCCTTCACTGAGCTCAAGTAATAGTTTAATAAACAAAAATTGTGAAGGAACTTAACTGTTGATGTCTTACATAATAATGTCAAATAATTAACACTTCTCAAAATGGATATATCTCATATTGCAACAAAACTCTTCATATATATCTTCGGAGTTTTTTTCTGTATTTTTTATTTTTCACAATTCTGACTTTTTCCTGTTTTTTTTTTTTTGTTTTTTTAATATATAAATATTAAAATATATACACCATGGCCCAGTTTCACAAACAGTGCTTAGATTAAGCCAGGACTAGGTCTTGGATAAATTAGGCTATATAAGCCACATTTATAAAATGGCCTTAGAAAAATCTATGACTGTTGTGCACCTGGAGACAAAAAAATGACACTGACGTATTTGAAGACATCTCACTGCAAGTTATTTTGAGTTGAGACAGCTCAAACATGCAATTTAATCTTGACTAGCCTTATGCCCTGTTTGTGAAACCGGGGGTAATTGTCTATATATATAAACCCACCACATGGCAATAATCACCCTCAATGCTGTTAGTTTTGCTTTTTCAGTCACCAAAATAATTTAACCAGCAAATTAATTTGATAATAGTGGAAGAGGAATCCGGTGGACTTGAAAATGAAAGTGAAGGAAAATAATCATTTGTTCTCTGAATTCTGATTTCACCTGTTGACTTTTTAATGTATTTTTTTAAGGTTTCGTAATTCTGACACTGTGGCTCAGTGGTTAGCACTGTCGCCTTACATCAAGAAGGTCGCTGGTTTGAGGCTCGGCTGGGTCAGTTGGTGTTTCTGTGTGGAGTTTGCATGTTCTCCCCGTGTTGGCGTGGGTTTTAAAAGGAAACAAAAAACAAAGGGAACAAGCTGAAGGAAAATGAATGAATGAATTCTGACTTTTTATTTCTTTGAATAGCGAGAGCACATCCCGCAATTCTGACTTTTTAACTTGTGTTTACGTTTCATAATTCAGACTTTTCTGAAGTTGGCATCTTTTAATTCTGTCTTTTTACTGTATTTCTTTTGTTAGGTTTTGCAATTCTGACTTTTTATTTCTCTGAATTCTGAGTTTGGATCTCGCAATTCTGACTTTTTTCTGTATGTTTATTTTTTAGGCTTCACAATTCAGGTTTTTTCTGAATTTTGAGTTATTTTTTTATTTTAAAAATCTAGGCTTTTTAGGTTTTGCAATACTGAGTTTTTTTTTCCTGAATTTTGAATTTAGATTTCATAATTCTGACTTGTTCCTCTGATTATTTAAAAGATTTGCAATTAAGATTTTTTTCTCTGAATTTTGAATTTACATCTCACAGTTCTGAGTTTACATCTTGAAATTCTGACTTTTTTTTTTATTTATTTTTTTAGAATTTTTAAGATCTTTGTGAAAGTAGATGAAATTGACATTTATTTAATTATTTATTTTAATTTTTTAAACAGGAAAAGATTAAAAGGATAATCAGGCCTGGCTCAGCATAAATGCTGTTTTTCAGCAGAATATAAAAACATACAGACACCCTCAGCGTCTCATCCATCAACGCGTGAGAACAACACAAACAATCACCAAGCATACAACATGAAGAGAGACAAGCTATATCTCAGTGGCTACAGCGATAGTTGACCATCAGATGACGAGCATGGGATTTTTTAAAAAGTCTCAGTGTTGGTATTGTTTTTAGATGTTGTGAGATCTCATTCCAGGCTTTTGTGAATACATAACAGAAAGATCTCTGTCCATAACAGTTTTTAAAAGCAGGTAACGGCAAACATCCAATTATTGCAGATCTGGTGGAACGATCAGTCCTTGTATTAAGTGTTGGTACCAAAGCACAAAAGGCTGCTGAGGTAGCACCATTTAAAATTTGATAGTACAGTTGAATCCCTGTGTTTATAATGTAATTTTGAGATAATAAAGCACTAGAGAGTGATAAAGCAAGTCTACTGAAGAAAGTCTATTGTTGATCTTATAGGCTCTATTATACAGTCTAGCTATTGGCTCCAAGATATAATTTGCTTTGAGTGACCGAACAGGATAAGGTGGACAAAATTATGGCATGAACATGAAGTGTCTGAAACCGAAAAAGACAAATTTGTCCTAATTTTCCCATATACAAATAGTTTTTGCTTCAGCTTTTTACAGACATTTTGAACATGGTCACAATAAGTAAGGTGAGAGAGACTGAGTCCCAAATATGGATATTTAGATACAAAGGAAAGTTTTTGATTTGAGAAAGTGACAAGATTGGATATGGATCATTTTCACCTAGATCAGGGGTCATCAACTACATTTGTCAGAGGGTCAGAGTTTTACTAGACAGTCTCGTTGGGGGCCGGACCACCAAGAAGAAAATCAAATAAAAATCTCATTTTGGCTTCACATTATGTTTAATGTTTATACTTTTTCAATTTCATTACAAAACTGAAGGTATTTGATTCAGGCTCCCATCACCTATACCACAGTCAACCACTAGGAGTGATAGATATTTTGCCTCAACTCAATTAGGCTAAGTCAACAAGGGGAAATGTAACTTTAGCTATTGATTAAGCACTGTGAGGAGCCCGTTTCAGCATTGTGACTTGAATTCAAGCCCACTTAACGTTTCATTTGATGTGCATCATTATTTGTGGCATGTTTTCTTCTGGTACCAGGTTATTTATTTACCATGCTATTTTAAGTTGTGCCAGATTGTTTTTCCTCCTTTTTTTAGTCCTGAGGCAGACATCCCAAGTCTCCCGGAAGTTCTGTAAGTCTCCTGCATAGAGACTCCCGGATGCCGGCAAACGAATGATAATCTTCCGGAAATCGCACGTCTTCCTCCCGCTCCTCAAATACGTCGCGCACCCCTCTCCACCACATCCCTCCTTGCTCTTCATCACACACACACACCGACTACACCCCACCTGTCTTCACTTATGCTAAAACCTCTTTGAAACAATAAATGCTTAACGCCGCATGGTCTGTCTGAGTCTGTCCTCATTTCGAAGTGTAGCCTAAATGTAGTCATAAATGGTGGTTATTCTGACAAGCTACTCAGTTGTTGTTATTTTTAGTTGCTTTAATAGTGTGGACCACTATTTTCTTTTTGATCCTCACAATTTTGGAATCCAGTCGCGGGCCAGATTGAACAGCTCAGCGGGCCGGATTTGGCCCGCAGGCCGCCAGTTGATGATCAGTGACCTAGACATTAACATCATCTATATGACAACATTTTTTATTTCCCAAACACGCTCACCATCACATTAAGTTACTGTACCTTTCCTGCAGCTTCAACAGACTCCAGAAGCTCCTCCTTCATGTCCTCCAGGTCATCAATGAGATCTTCATTAACGAAGGTCTTCTTTTTCAGCGTGTCCAGCGTCGTGCCCACATTCTCCCAGAACTTTTTCAGCTGAATCAGAATACTCATGATTCGAGAGAGACACTGCTGGACGTCCGTCAGGTGCACAGGACTGGGAATCACACCTGGACACACATATAACACATACAAGCATAGTAAAACTCAAGCTGTAATGACCACACTGCAAAAAAATGCTCTTCCTGCTTAGACTTTTTGTCTTATTTCTAGTTCAAACATCTCAAAATTCTTACAATCAAGAAGCATTTTCTAGACAAGCAGAAAATATTGTCTTGTTTTCACAAATAATCAAAATGAAGTGAATTCTTCCTTAAAACACTTTAAAATAATGGTTCATTTGATCATTTTAGATAATGTATTTAGTATCACGAACAAAAACAACGAGTAATACATTTATTACTGGATTTATTCAACTTTGTAAACCTTAGTTAACGTTATTTAAGTTAAATAATGTTAGTTTATGTTACCTCACAGTGCATTAACTAATGTTAACAAGCACATTAATCAGACTTAATGTTAGTAAATACATTAACTAATGGATCACTGCTTTAAAGTGTTACCAAATAATCTGCCAATGGGGTAAGCAAAATATTGCACTTCTCTGTGATGTAAATATTGCATATATGCTATTATAACCCTCATTTTGGATATATTGTGCAGCTCTAATTGTAAGGACGCAAGTAATTCAGATTTATTTTTATAGCACATTAAACATAGCAGAGCTACCCAAAGTGCTTAAAAATGTACAAATGTATTTAAAAAACTAAACGGACAAGACAAACATTAAAAGACAAAGGAGAATTAAACAGCTAAAGAGAACATATGTACTGTATATTGCTCACGGTTTGGTTCATATCATGGTTTTAGGGTTGTAGTTGTGGTATGGTTTGGTATGTGATGTTAAATAAAAAACAGGACACTGTCAAATAAATATACAGAACAAAATAGTAATAAACAAGTCGAAGAAATGACAGCTAAACTACACACTACACATACACTATGGCCAATTTAATTCATCAGTTCCCCTATAGCGCATGTGTTTGGACTGTGAGGGAAACCGGAGCACCCGGAGGAAACCCACACCAACTCAGGGAGAACATCCACACAGAAACACCAACTGACCCAATCGGGACTCGAACCAGTGACCTTCTTGCTGTGAGGCCACAGTGCTAACCACTGAGCCATCGTGCCACCCTGGCGAGGTCTCATTAAAGGACTCTGCTTTGAAGATAACCGAAAGTCTATCTCTTCTTCATTCCTTCATTTTCTTTTCGGCTTAGTTCCTTTATTAATCTGGAGTCACCACAGTGGAATGAACCGCCAACTTATTCAGCATATGTTTTATGCAGCAGATGCCCTTCCTGCTGCAACCCATCTCTGGGAAACATTCATATACACTCGTTCACACTCAAACACTAGCTTACCCAATTCGACTGTACTGCATGTAAACTGAAATGCCAACTGGTCCACCCGGGGCTCAAACCAGCGACCTTCTTGCTGTGAGGCGATTGTGCTACCCACTGCGCCACTGTGCTGCCCTAAATCTTCTTCAATTCACACCAATACAAAAAAAGTGCATACGAACATTTCGGACATCAGTGTGTGAAGAGTAGGACTCACCCAGCTGTATTTTGGAGCTGGCCAGTTTGAGCTGCAGGTCAGTGAGTCGGACGTTAACATCCCACTCTTTTCTCTGCAGGCTGCTTTTATCAGAGTATAGTCCGGAGAGTTGCCTTTTCAGAGATTGAGTTTTAGCTTCTTCAGCAGGGGCCATTTTAGCGTCCTGGATGATCGCATAAAACGGCACCAGGGCCCTCAGGATCCCGTGACGCCTCCTGCTGCACTTCTCAATGTGCTCCTGCAGCTCTGCGTTTACGCTGTCAATCCTGTTCTGGGTGCTCTCCATAGCTCTGGAGATTTCTTTCAGCTCGTTTTCAAGATTCATGACGGCCTCCTCCAGACTCTTCATCTCATCTGAGTGTTTCTGCAGCTTGACTTCAGTCTCCTTCTTCTCCTGAATGACATCGCTGGTGCACGTCGCCACACTGCGGTTTTGCTCATCGTACCTGAGGAATACGGTAGACTTTAAAGTTCAATTCAATTCAATCCAATTTTATTTGTACAGCAGTTTTTACAATAATTATTTAGCATTATCATTCATTCATTCATTCATTCATTTTCTTGTCGGCTTTGTCCCTTGCAGGGTCGCCACAGTGGAATGAACCACCAACTTATCCAGCACGATTTTACGCAGCGGATGCCCTTCCAGCCGCAACCCATCTCTGGGAATTTCCACACACTCATTCACACTCATACACTACAGACAATTTTAGCTTACCCAATTCACCTGTACTGCATGTCTTTGGACTGTGGGGGAAACCGGAGCACCCGGAGGAAACCCACGCGAACGCAGGGAGAACATGCAAACTCCACACAGAAACGCCAACTGACCCAGCCCAGCCGAGGTTCGAACCTGCGACCCAGCGACGTTCTTGCTGTGAGGCAACAGCACTACCTACTGCGCCACTGCGTTGCCCATTTAGCATTGTTATAATAATTAATTATTATAATTAGCTTCACACTATCACATTATAATCCAATTCAGAAAAAGTGAAGGTTATTAGTTACCATGACTTTATTAGTCACTAATAATTTTATCTAATCAACTAGTCACTGATATCTTTTATCATGTAAAGTTATTATATATAAACATAGTTAACCAGCAGTTATATAGTATAATACAGTGCATGCGGAAAGTATTGATAGTAGTGATTCCACATTTGTTTATGTTACAGCCTTATTGCAACATAGATTAAATGATTTGATTTCCTCAACATTCTACACACAATCCCCCATAATCACAATGTGAAAAAACAGTTTTTGAAATTGTTGCAAATTAATTAAAAATAAAAAGCTGATAAACCACATGTACATCAGTATTCACAGCCTTTGCTCAACACTTTGTTGATGCCCCTTTGGCAGCGATTACAGCCTCAAGTCTTTCTGAATATGATGCCACAAGCTCAGCTCACCTGTCTTTGGGGATTTCTGCCCATTCCTCTTTGCAGTACCTCTCAAGCTCTATCAGGTTGGATGGAAAGCGACGATGTACAGCCATTTTCAGATCTCTCCAGAGAGGATTCAATAGGACTCTGGGCTCTGGCTGGGCCACTCAAGTACATTCACAGAGTCATTGTGAAGCCACTCCATTGATATTTTGGCGGTGTGCTTTGGGTCATTGTCCTGCTGGAAATGAAGCATCGCCCCAGTCTGAGGTCAAGAGCACTCTGAAGCAGGTCTTCATTCAGGATGTCTCTGTACATTGCTGCATTCATCTTTCCCTCTATCCTGACTAGTCTTCCAGTTCCTGCTGCTGAAAAACATCCCCACAGCATGATGCTGCCACCACCATGCTTCACTGTAGGGATGCTATTAGCCTGGTGATGAGCACTGCCTGCTTTTCTCCAAACGTAACGCCTGGCATTCACTCCAAAGAGTTCAATTTGGGTCTCATCAGACCAGAGAGTTCAGTTTCTTATGGTCTGAGAGTCCTTCAGATGCCTTTTGGCAAACTCCAGGTGGGGAGTGTCTTCCGTCTGGCCGCTCTACCATACAGGCCTGATTGGTGGATTGCTGCACAGATGGTTGTCCTTCTGTAAGGTTCTCCTCTCTCCACAGAAGAACGCTGGAGCTCAGACAGAGTGACCATCAGGTTATTGATCACCTCCCTGACTGAGGCCCTTCTTCCCTGATCACTCAGCTTAAATGGCCGGCCAGCTCTAGGAAGAGTCCTGGTGGATCTCCATCTTCCACTTTTGGATGATGGAGGTCGCTGTGCTCATTGGAACTTTCAGAGCAGCAGAAATGTTTCTGTAACCTTCCCCAGCCTTGTGCCTCCAGACAATCCCGTCTCGGAGGTCTACAGACAATTCCTTTGTCTTCATGCTTGGTTTGTGCTTTGACATGCACTGTCAACCCTGGACCCTTATATAGACAGGTGTATGCCTTTTCAAATCATGTCCAGTCAACTGTATTGACCACAGGTGAACTCCAATGAAGCTGCTGAAACATCTCAAGAATGATCAGTGGAAACAGAATGAACCTGAGCTCAATGTAGAGCTTCACGCCAAAGGCTGTCAATACTGATGTACATGTGATTTTACAGCTTTTTACCTTTAATAAATTTGCAACAATTTCAAAAACTCTTTTTTCACATTTATCACATTGTCATTATGGGGGATTGTGTGTAGAATGTTGAGGAAATCAATCAAATTAATCTATTTTGGAATAAGGCTGTAACATAAAAACATGTGGAAAAAGTGAAGCGCTGTCAATACTTTCCGGATGCACTGTAGAATAGTGCACAAGTATGTGATTTGTGACGTATCTACTGCTGATGTTTTCACCTCTTCACCATGTCTTCCACGGCTCTAATAATGTCATTGATCCAGCTTCTGGCTTTCTCCAGGTATCTCACAGCCAGAACTGGTTTATTCTTTTCTACAGCTTTCATCAGCATCGGGAACAGAGACGTGACCAGGTTATCACTCGTACCGACACACTACAATAAAGAAGAAAACATGACAAATATTATCTGCCACTCACACAACTGCACTTTCATTTTAATTGTGAGCTCACATCTTGCAATTATGACATTTTAGACTTTGGATCCTGAGTGTATAGCGTGCATTTATGACTTTTATTACTTTGAATAAGCTTTTCACTCATCATAGCACACGTGCTGCTGATGATGTGACAAGAAAAGTGATTTGATTTGATTTGAATTCTATATTTATTTTTTACCCATTGAATTCTGAATTTACATCTTGCAATCATGTCATTTTCCTGCTTTTTATTTTTTAAAATTATTATTTATTATATTCTGTTTATATTGAGCAATTATGACCCTTCTCCCTAATGAATTCTGAGGTTATATCTTGCTTTTTATGAATTTCTGGGCTTATATTTAGAAATACAGTATGCAGTTCTGACCTTTTCTTGGGAATTTTAAGTTCACATCTCACTATTTCGATTATTATCTCACAATTTATGTGAGATTTCTAGGGAACCCGTGAAATTGTGGCCTGTCGTAAATAGATGGGATATTAAACATTGAAAGTATTTGTGATATATAAAACAGCAGAATATGACTGAATTCAGGCTCACCTTCAGCAGAACGGCCTCAGAGGATCCAAACAGCATCTGGGTCTCCAGAGCTCTTTCTCTGATCAGACGCTCCAGTTTAGGAAATCCACCCAAACACAGATAAGACAGGTGATAGAGAAGAGCCGTTCGCTCCGCAGACGGAAGAAGCTCCTTAATAAAATCTGGACTCCATGAGCTATCCCTGACCACAAGTTCTGAAACACAGAAATACACATTACTGATGCATAACAAGGGGGATTACTGAGATAAATTACATGACAAAATTTGTAGTCAGTAAAAAAATTCTTTTGGATTACACATTTATGATGATGTAATCTGACTACTTCTGGATTACATTTAGATTACTTTTGTGCTCAACTTTATTTATTGTTCTATATAATAAAGCAGAACTAAAAAGATAAACTGTAAAAATAATTAAAATGAGGTAAGTAAAATTAGGAGAATCAGTGAATCGTGAACAAGTTTCTGCCCTTTCTAATTTTATGTAATCATGTAATAAAAAGTAACTGTAGTCTGATTACATGTATTATAAAAGTACTTTAATTACAAGAACTTAATTTTTGAAATCTGATTATGAGTATACAATCCATTACTACCCAATACGACTTGGGGATTACTTATGAAATGTAATGAATTACTCATTACAAAGTACATTACAAATCTGTATTCAGTATAGTCTCTTAGATTACACTTTCATGAATGTAATCTGACTACTTCTGGATTACACTTAGATTACATTTGTGCTCACCTTATTTGATGTCACATATACTGAAGCAGATAACAAAATAAATGTTAAAAAAAGGAGCAAAATGAGGACAAATCGATGAATGCCATTTTGTAAATAATATGTAATCATGTAATCCATAAAACTACTTTAATTATAAGCACAGAATTGTTTAAAAATCTCATTACATAAATATAATCCATTACTTCCCTACTACTACTGGGTGGATTACTTAATAAATGTATTCAGTTACTGATTGCAAATTACATTACAAATCTGTAGTCAGTAATATAATATTCTGCATTACACATTTATGGTAATGTAATCGGACTACTTCTGGATTACATTTAGATTTATCATGCTAACCTTTATTTGATGTTATACAAAAATGAAGCAGGATAAAAAAGTCAAATGTTAATAAAAATGTTAAATTAGGTAATAATTTACTGCCATTGTGTATATATTATGTAATCATGTAATCCATAAATAGTTACTGTAATCTGATTACAAGTATTTTAAAGAGTAGTTTACTCTATTTACAAGTATTTAATTTGTGGAATCTGATTACATAAATATAATCCATTACTTCCCAACTACGGAGGAGGAGATTACTTATGAAATGTATGGAGTTACTGATTACAAACTACATTACAAAATCTGTAGTCTGATATATATAATATTTTGCATTACACCTTTATGAATGCAATCTGACTACTTCTGGATTACATTTAGATTACTTTTGTGCTCACTCTGATGCCACATAAACTGAAGCAGATAAAATAAATGTTTAAAAATAGAGTAAAATGAGGACAATCAATGAATTATGAACTATTTAATGACATTTTAATTCTTTACATTTATATAGCGAATATGTAAATACAATTCATTACTACACAACTACTACTACTGGGTGGATTACTTATGAGATCAGTTACATGACAAAATTAGTAGTCAGTATATAATCTTTTAGATTACACATGCTAATGTAATCTGACTACTTTTGGATTACTTTTGTGCTAACCTTTATTTTAATCAGTTACTGATTACACATTACATTACAAATCTGTAAACAGTAATATAATCTCTTATATTACATATTTATGTGATGTATACGGACTGCTTCTGGATTACATTTAGATTACTTTGTGCTAAACCTTGATGTCACATTCTGTATATAGAAGCAGATTAAAACACGAATTAAAACACCAGCTTCGGCTTTTTGGCTGTTACAAGAGATTGTAAAACACAACACTATGAATAACATAAACGTAGCACTCTTAAACGCTAAACAAAACCTGTAGTCAGTATTATTATCTCTTAGATTACACATTTATGAATGTAATCAGACTACTTCTGGATTACATTTAGATTACTTTTGTGCTCACTCTTAGTTGATGTCACACAAACTGAAGCAGATAAAAATAAATGTTATAAAGAGTAAAATGAGGACAATTAATGAATTATGAACAATTAATGGCCATTTTGTAAATAATAACAATATGATTATAATTTAATCATGTAATCAATAAAAGTTGTTTACTCTAGTACTTATTTTTTGGAATCTGAATATGTAAATATAATACTACACAACTACTACTACTGGGTGGATTACTTATGAGATCAGTTACATGACAAAATTAGTAGTCAGTGTATAATCTTTTAGATTACACATGCTAATGTAATCTGACTACTTTTGGATTACTTTTTTTGACTAACCTTTTGTCAATCAGTTACTGATTACAAATTACATTACAAACATGAGGACAGTAATATAATCTCTAAGATTACACATCTATGTAATGGAATCGGACTACTTCTGGATTACATTTAGATTACTTTTGTGCTAAGCCTTATTTGATGTCACATTCTGTATATTAAAGCAAATTAAAACACAATGAATCACTTGTCAATCAATGAACTGTAATCAACTTACTGCAATTGTGTAAATAATAAATAATCATAATAAGTAATTCATAAAAAGTAACTGTAACCTGACTACGAGTATTTTTACAAGTAATTTCCAAGTACTTTGATTTTTGAAAATGTAATCCAGATTACATATTAATACCCAGTTTATAACTTTTTGATGCATAAGGATGCGGTTAAGGTTTTTATATCCACCTGTATGTGTGGAGCTGGACGCAGACGTCTTCTCAGTCTGGCTGGTCTCCACCTTTTGCTTTTTGGCTGTTACAAGAGATTGTAAAACACAACACTTTGAATATTAGAGTAAAATGAGGACAATCAATGAATTATGAACTATTTAATAACATTTTGTAAATAATATGTAACCATGTAAGTCCAGAATTTTAAAAATCTGATTACGTAAACATAATCCATTACTTCACTATTACTACTGGAGGGGTTTCTTATGAGATGTGATCAGTTACTGATTACAAGTTACTCCACAAATCTTTACTCAATAATATAAACCATTGGATTAAACATTTATGAATGTAATTAGACTACTTCTGGATTACATTTAAAATTACTTTGTGTTAACCTTTATTTGATGTCACATAAACTGAAGCAGGACAAAAAAGAATTACACACAAAAAAAAAAAAAAAACAGTAAGATGAGGAGAATCAATGAATCGTCAACAATTTATTGCCATTGTGTAAATAATATGTAATCATGTAATCCATAAAAAGTAACTGTAGTCTGATTACAGGCTACAAAAAGTAGTATACTCTAATTACAAGTACTTGACTTTGGAATCTAAATATGTGTATATAATCAATTACTATTCTACTACTACTAGGTGGATTACTTATGTAATCAGTTACTTATTACAAATTACATTACAATATTAGTAGTCGGTAATATAGTCTCTTAGATTACACATTTATGTTAACATACAGTAATCGGACTACTTCTAGATTGCATTTAAATTACTTTTGTGCTCATCTTTATTTATGTCATATGCAGATAAAAAAATAAATGTTTAGAAAGTGTCAAAAAATGAAACAATGAACAATTTATTGCCATTGTGTAAATAATATGTAATCATGTAATCCATAAAAAGTAACTAGTCGGTAATCCAGATTACATATAATCTATAACCAGCCCAGTGAGTGAAAAGTAATCAGTTAAAGATTACAAATTACATTACAAAATCTGTAGTCAGTAATATAGTCTCTTAGATTCCATTATTTTAATGCCACATAAACTGAAGCAGATAAAAATAAATGTTAAAAAGAGTAAAATGAGGACAATTAATGAATTGTGAACAATTTATTGCCATTTTGTAAATAATAACAATATGATTATAATGTAATCGTGTAATCAATAAAAAGTTGTTTACTCTAGTACTTATTTGTTGGAATCTGAATATGTAAATATAATCCGTTACTACACAACTACTACTACTGGTTGGATTACTTATGAGATCAGTTACATGACAAAATTAGTAGTCAGTGTATAATCTTTTGGATTACACATGCTAATGTAATCTGACTACTTTTGGATTACTTTTTTTGACTAGCCTCTTTTCAATCAGTTACTGATTACATTACAAACATGAGGACAGTAATATAATCTCTAAGATTACACATTTATGTAATGTAATCAGACTACTTCTGGATTACATTTAGATTACTTTTGTGCTAAGCCTTATTTGATGTCACATTCTGTATATTAAAGCAGATTAAAAGATAAAGAATCACAAACATTTTTTATTTTATTACGAAAAATGTCAATGTTTAAATAAAGAGTAACATAAGGAGAATCAATGAACTGTAATCAACTTACTGCCATTGTGTAAATAATAAATAATCATAATAAGTAATCCATAAAAAGTAACTGTAACCTGACTACAAGTGTTTTTACAAGTAATTTACAAGTACTTTGATTTTTGAAATCTGCTAAATGTAATCCAGATTACATATTAATACCCAGTTTATAACTTTTTGATGCATTAGGATGCGGTTTAAGTTTATATATATCCACCTGTATGTGTGGAGCTGGACGCAGACGTCTTCTCAGTCTGGCTGGTCTCCACCTTTTGCTTTTTGGCTGTTACAAGAGATTGTAAAACACAACACTTTGAATATTAGAGCAAAATATGATATTGCCTGATATAAACAGGGTCCTGATATTCATATTTGATATTCAGGTTTAATGTGTTACAATGGAAGAGGTATCATCTCTTTTTTAAGAGATCAAGAGAGGGATTGGAGGATTGTGATGTTTTATTTACAAACTTTTCTTTATTATCCATTAAGTTTGTTAAATATTTGTTTGTATGTGTACATGTAGCTTGAACTCAGTTTCATAAAACGTGTTCTGTTCTCTTTGTATGGCTTTGCTACATATCACTGCAGCTGACTCTGAACTAGGATATGTGCTGACAGGATACCGTTTCAAAGTAGCCTAGAAGGGAGGCAGAGAGCTCACTATCTGGCACGAGCTGTGCTCTGGGTTTGTGTGTGTGTATTTTACTGATGTTTCTGTGCAGGACAAAGAAATCATAAAAGTTAACAAACACACAACCTGAGATGAAGCTGACACTGTGAAGCTGAGTTTGCATGTTCTCCCCATGTTGGCGTGGGTTTCCACCGGCTGCTCTGTTTTCCCCACAGTCCAAACACATGTGTATAGGGGAATTGAATAAGCTAATCTGGCCGTAGTGTATGAGTGTGTGTGTGAATGACTGTGTATGTGTGTTTTTCAGTACTGGGTTGCAGGCTGGATAAATTGGCAGTTCATCCCACTGTGGCGCCCCCTGATAATTAAAGGGACTAAGTCGAAGGAAAATGAATGAATGAATAGGCAAAGGAATTTTTTATTTTGTTTATTATTTTTTTAAATATTTTTTTTTAACAATTATATTTCTCAACTAAAGATTACGTTTATCAAAACAACTGAACATGGTTAAAAAACAATGACTAGTAATTAGTTTAAGATAATAAGTTATGAAATCTGGTGTTATTTGAAACGCTTCATATTTTATTCATTCATTTATTTTATTTTCGACTTAGTCCCTTTATTAATCCAGGGCCGCACAGTGGACTGAACCGCCAACTATTCCAGCATATGTTTTAAGCAGCGGATGCCCTTCCAGCTGCAACCCATCTCTGAAAAACATTCATACACACTCATTCACACACACACACACACTCATAGACTACGGACAATTTAGCTTACCCAATTCCCCTATAGCGCATGTGTTTGGACTGTGGGGGAAACTGGACCACCCGGAATAAACCCATGCGAATGCGGGGAGAACATGCAAACTCCACACAGAAACGCCAACTGACACAGCTGAGGCTCGAACCTGTGACCTTCTTGCTGTGAGGCGACAACACTACCTACTGCAGCACCGTTTGATATTTTAATGCATAATATTTATCTTTTTTCTGTTTACAAAATCTTTACTTTTGATTATTATGTTTAAAATGCTTAAATGTATAAATTAAAAAAGCTAAAAGGCCATGTTAGACTAAAATTTAAAGAGATGCACTCATTAATTGTCTTTGATGAGATTTATGGAATTATAAAAAGTTTAAATTAAATAATTAAACTCTCTGTGTAATAATTTACTTACTACATAAAAAAGTAATTTAAACTCAAATTTAATTGTATAATTAGTAATTAATGACTTACTAAGTAACTCACCCAACACTGATCATGTATTGTAATGAATAAGTGTAAATGAAGAATCTCTCACCTCTGCGTGGAGGCATGGTTTCTAGTGTGCGCTTTGTAGTGAAGTATGTTCCTACTAAGGTCCCCAAAAATACTACAGAAAGACATGAAGGAAGAACAAAACACTGATTAAAATGCAGAGAGCAAAATGTAAAGCAGTGCGCAAATCTTTTATTGAATCTTTAGAGCCATTTGTTTTTATGAGTGAATCAATAACAGTTTGCGTTTATAAAGACCTGCTAAAGCGCAACATGTTATTGATTCACTCGAAAAAAGGGTCTAAACATGAAGGTAGTGAAATAGTGAAATCAAAACACCAAATCATATCCATAAACAGGTTAATAACATTAATATTAATAATAATATGTACAAAGCAAACAGATGACCTAAAAACAAACAAACAAACATAGGCTACAAGTGTTTTTCTTTCATAATAATGCAATATTAAGATTAAGGTATTAATAAAGCAGATCTATCTATCTATCTATCTATCTATCTATCTATCTATCTATCTATCTATCTATCTATCTATCTATCTATCTATCTATCTATCTATCTATCTATCTATCTATCTTTTTTCTTATTTATTTCGTTTTATCTACATATCTACAGTATCTGTCTGTCTGTCCGTCTGTCTATTTCAAATGATATAGGCTATATAAATCAACATGCATCATTATAATATTAATATTACGAAGGCGTTTCAGATGGTAAATAATAACCATGAATAATAAAACAGCTGTACTCACCTGTGTTTTCTCCAGGAGTGCAGCAGAATCTCCATCTGCCGCATTTATAGAGTCGGTCACGTGGTTTGTGGAGATTTTCCACTGCTCAGGAGTATTTTAAAAAGCAATTTACTCTAATTACATATACTTAAAAAATCACATTACATTATCCATATTGCATATTAACACACTGGTTATGTTTAAGAGCAACCTGTAACTCTCCCCTAAATACACACATACAGATGTTTATTTCAATTATAAAACATAACACCTTGAATATTAGATCAAATTATGATTTTGCCTGAAGTAAAGAGAGACACCTGGCGAATTTAGTTGTGCGCTATTCATGATATTCAGGTTTATTGAGTAAAACCGCGTCTCTTCTTGTAAATCACGTGGTTTGGAGCTCGAGCTGAGACTCAAACATAATAAAACAGACTCAGATTAAAACAGTCAGAGGTCAAACACCACAGAACGAAAGTGAAAGTGTCCTTCTGAAATAGGCTAATGAGAAGAATTCTGATAAATATGACACAAAGGGCGAATCATGGCGTCTTTTAATAAAATATCACACTGCATTTATAAGTAACTCCACTTTGAGTGGACGTCTGTACAGTTAGAAATATGACAAAACTATTTCAATTTGAACTGTGGACATTTAATTATTGAAAAAACATATTTCAAATGTAAATACTTTAATGAACATGTACATATTTAATGCTTATTTTTGTTTTATTTAAAATTTAATTATTTAAATTAACATATTTAATTACTTAATATAACTGACTTTCTATCTATACATACCTACAGTATCTATCTATCTATCTGTCTATCTATCTATCTATCTATCTATCTATCTATCTATCTATCTATCTATCTATCTATCTATCTATCTATCTATCTATCTATCTATCTATCTATCTATCTATCTATCTGATTTATCTATTCGTCTGTCTGTCTATTTGTCTCCATATGTATGTCTATCTATCTATCTTTCTATCCATCTGTCTGCTTATCTATCTATCGCTTTATCTGTCCATCTCTCTGTATATGTCTGTCTGTCTGTTTCTATCTGTCTCTCTGTCTGTCTGTCTATCTATCTATCTATCTATCTATCTGTCTGTCTGTCTGTCTGTCTGTCTGTCTGTCTGTCTGTCTGTCTGTCTGTCTGTCTGTCTATCTATCTATCTATCTCACTGTAAGTTTTTAATGCTGCAGATTTATGGAGCTAGTAATATGACAGTAATATAATGACTATTTGAATTTCAATTATGGAAATTTGAGTTACTGAAAATAATATATATGCATATTAAATGTAATTATTTGGATAAAAAAATAATTATTTATTCATTTTAATTATTAATATTTTACTATATATTTTAAATGTAATAAAATTAGAATATTTACAGTTTTTCTCAGTGGCTTTGGTGCATTTCTCACAACACTATTTACATTTGCACAACAGTTCATGCATTTCTCAAAACAATTAGTCATTTGTGCACATCATAGTAGCAGTTTCTTATTCCTTCCAGCAAACTGCGAATGCTTTTAAACATGCATCAATTGCTTTCATACAACTCTCTGCTGTTTGTAACATTATCATCTGCTTATGTCATGTCAGTCAAAATGAACTAAACTTGTGGATGCTGAATAGTCATACCATATAAAACTAGTAGTCCTCATTTCATTACTGGAGTCATTACATACACAAATGCTGAACTAGTTGTCCAAATCTTTCAAGCAAATTTTATTTTAAAAATGTAAATCTTTTTTTTTCTGAAAATGTCTCCTAAATTGAACAGTTTGATGACTGATTTCCAGACCTGTGTATGTTGTAAGTTCAGTTCAATATGTCCTGCAGTATTGTCTACAGTTGTGCTCAGCTCTACCCAAAGAGAGTTTGTTTGTTATAAATAAGGGTGTGTTTATTCTGCTGCAAAATGCTGTGAATAAATTAGAATTGCAAAGAGCAAATGCAGTAAACATGTTAAACACACATATTCAGTGTGTTGTACTCAGATACCTCACTAAATGCAGTGATGTCTAACTTTACTGTAGCTTTCAAATGGCTGTGCTAATAGTATATAGTGCTGTCTGGAGCATTTTCAGGACGTCTCACCAAAATCTGACTTTTTGCATTGGAATAAATGTCCAGAGTAAACTGTGATAATGAAAACATGACTAAGCCATTTGACTATCTTGTTCATAATCAATGGTGTCAGGACTTTTCATCTTGATGACACTGACACTTTCATTGACATCAATACTTGCTTTTGAGGAATGAGCTCTCCATTTAGAGCAAGTGACTCGCTTTTGCTGGTTATCCACTAGGTTTAGCAGTTTAATTGATTTGAGAAATACATTAACTGTTGTGCAAATGTGAGAAATGCACCAAAGCCACTGAGAAACACTGTATTGATTAAAAACAGATTTTTTTAAGGCTGATTTTTACAGACATGTATTTTAAAACTACATATTTTATTTTTATTCTGAATTATAAATATGGGTTCAAGTTTTTAAGATAAAGAAGAATGGAGATCAAATTTAATATTCTAAAAAATTCAGATTGCACAGAAAGTGAGGGATGATCCCCGAAAGGTCGATTGTCTTACATATCAGATGTTCACTTTTCAAGAAAAAAAAAAATCAAAACTATTTCAAATAGCATAATAATGTTCAGTTTTATAAAATGACACTTGTCAACACTTCAGATTAACACAATTCAAATAGTTTTGTCATAGTATTAGCTCCATACATCTGAAGATCCCTTATTTTAAAATTATTTAAAACGTCTCTATTTTTAAAATGCATCGATGTTAAAAACATTCTCTAATTAAAATATTTCAAGCACAATGTGAGCATCGTTTAACCAGATTGTAGACGAATATTATATTCCGTCCCGCTTGCTTGTTATAAAATCAAACCAGATGCATTAAAAGTCTAATAAAGCAATAAAGACTTACGAACTCATAACTAAATGATTAACTGTACAGTTTTATAGTTTATTCATTAATGTTGAATTATAACCTGACATTAGGATGTGCTTTATTAATGATCGTGATGTTATTTGAGAAACTATATATGAAATAAAATAAGCAAAAAAGGACATTTCAAGCCTCTAAAACTAAAATATTAGTGACATTTAGTTAAATGTTTTTATTAGGACAGATTTATGGATATGTTTAAAAGGTTTTCAGTGGAAATCTTGTCACAATGTAGAGAGAAATAAATATTTACTTAACTAAGAAATTGAAAGAAATATTTCGCAACCATCACCAATGAATGTTTATACTGCCCCCCATAGGCAAAGCGCAGTCATTACACACTATAATAATAATAATAATAATAATAATAATAATAATAATAATAATAATAAAATAATAATAATAAAATAACAAAATAATAATAATAATAAAATAATAATAATAATATTAAAATAATAATAATAAAATAATAATCATCATCATAAATTAATAATAATAATAATAATAATAAAAATAAATAATAATAATATAAAAAATAAAATAATAAAAAATAATAATAATAATAATAAAATAACAATAATAATAAAATAATAATATTAATAATAATAATAATAATGATGATGATAATAATAATAATAAAATAATAATATTAATAAAAAAATAAAAATAAATAATAATAATATAATAATAATAACAATAATAACAACAATAAAATAATAATAATAATAATAATAATGATGATAATAATAATAATAAAATAATAATATTAATAAATAATAAAATAATAATAATAAATAATAATAATAATAATAATAATAATAACAATAATAATAAATAAAATAATAATAATAATAAATAATAAAATAATAAAAAAAATAATATTAATAATAATAATAATAATGATGATGATAATAATAATAATAAAATAATAATATTAATAAAAAAATAAAATAAAATAATAATAATTATAATAATAATAAAATAATAATAAAATAATAATATTAATAAAAAAATATAAAATAATAATAATAATAAAATAATAATAATAATAATAATAATAAAAATAAAATAATGATGATGATGATGATAATAATAATCTCTACTCCTGCCAGTCAAACGTGGATATATGAGGGGTTTGTTTCTGGGTAAAGTCTAGAAGAGATACAGCTGTGGATACATCAATAACAATTTGTGTGACATTTTTGTAACAATAATTAATATTTTTACATTACTGTGATAGTTGGGTTTAGGGCTGGGGTAGATGTTAATAAAATACTATTAATGGGTAATTTAATAAGTTATATGAATACTTGTTTTTTACATTACATTTTTACATTACTGTGATGGTTAGGTTAGGGCTAGATGCAATAAGAGGGTAATTTAATACCTAATATGAATAATATTCAGTACAATTACTGTTTTTACATTACTGTGAGGGTTAGGGTAGGGCTAGATGCAATAAGAGGGTAATTTAATACCTAATATGAATAATATTCAGTATAATTACTGTTTTTACATTACTGTGAGGGTTAGGGTAGGGCTAGATGCAATAAGAGGGTAATTTAATACCTAATATGAATAATATTCAGTATAATTACTGTTTTTACATTACTGTGAGGGTTAGGGTAGGGCTAGATGCAATAAGAGGGTAATTTAATACCTAATATGAATAATATTCAGTATAATTACTGTTTTTACATTACTGTGAGGGTTAGGGTAGGGCTAGATGCAATAAGAGGGTAATTTAATACCTAATATGAATAATATTCAGTATAATTACTGTTTTTACATTACTGCGAGGGTTGGGGTAGGGCTAGATGTTAATAAAATACAAATAATGGGTAATTTAATAAATAATATGAATAATACTCTGTACTGTTTTTACATTACTGGGAGGCTTGGGTTTATGTTTGAAGTATGAGTAGATATTAATAAAATACAATTAATCAGTAATATGATAAATAATATGAATAATTTCTGTATAATTGCTGTTTTACATTACAGTAAAGGTTGGGTTTGGGTTGAATTATGAGTAGATGTTAATAAAATACAATTAATGGGTAATAAAATAAAATAAAATAAAATAGATTATATTCCTTAATATTCGTCTGCAGCTGTATCCTTTCTAACAACGACCATGAGGATAAAATCAAACCCATTTTAGTGCAGTTCACCCTCAAATTAAAATATCCTCTCCATTTACTCACACTCGTGTGGTTGTAAACATTTATGAGTTTCTTTCTTCTGTTGAACACAGAAGAAGATATTTAGAAAAATGTTGGGGAAAAGACGTCATTGTCATCCATATAACATTTAATTGTATATTAAATATTATATTAAGATATACTGAAGAATGTTGGAAATAAACAGCTACCAAACTCGTAAATACTATAAAAGTCAATGGCTGTTTTATCCAACATTTTAATATAATATAATATTTAATATATAATAATAACAACAGAAGAAAGAAACTTAAACAAGTGGAACAAGAGATGACAGAATTGACATTTTTGCGTTAATTATTATTAATTAATAATATTAATAGTTACTGCACTTTGCCTATTGCATTGGCCTATACACATTTCCTGCTCGTTATCAAACTATTTCATAACTGTAACGAGAGGCAATTCAATCATTTCTTAATGTTAAAACAGCTGTCATCACTTTATTTATCAGTATGGAGTCCTTTTTGGATTTCTGCATGTAAGACAGGAAATACATTGGGACCATTGTTTTTGTTTGCATCCCTCAAACCACTGAATATCAATGAAAGCAGAACAGAAGCTGATTGAGGAGCTGGACATGAACGCAGATTAAACATACTTCAAAAAAATAGATAGTTATTGATGTATGAAGATTTCAAAATGGCTGAAATATCATCAATACATTCACTACAAACATGATTTATTGATAAGGCCAGACAGAATCTGCGCACACTTTTTGCTATTTCTGCAGAGAATTTTATAAAAAAAAAACTTGCAGATTTATGCGGAATGATTTTAGGAGTATAAAAACTTAATATATGAAATAAAAAAACAATAGCTTTTAAACTTTAATGTTTTTACAATGCAAATCCAATTAAATCCACTCATTTGGTAAACAAAGCAAGTCTCTCATATAATATCTCTACTAAAAGACAGAACATATTACTGTACAAACTGTATTGTAAATAAATCAAATTAACCCTTTCATATTAGTCGATAATATTACTGAAGTTAATTCAAAAACTAAATTAATATAAATTTACACACATTTACACAAGTAAATAAATAGACTCAGTGATGGGCTAAAAATCTGGGGATTTCTGTGCGCGCAGATTCCGTGTGGGTCTACTTAATGATCACTGCTGACCAATAGATGGCGCAAAAAACAAATAAATAAATGGTGCTGTACTGAAACTGCGCAGAGTATCAGGGCCACAACACACACACACACACACGCACGCACGCACGCACGCACGCACGCACGCACGCACGCACGCTTTGAATCTTGAGGAAAATAATAGTATGGTTTTAAATGTTATTAGCATAAATGAGTCCTGAAAGAATCACACTTGTTTAGTAAAAACAATTACAAACAAAAAGGAAACTAATTGTATTTGATTTAATTGTGTTTAAAAATCAAAGAGGAAAAAAATGAAGGAATAGTTGGCAGTTCATTCTACTGTGGCAACCTCTGAAATAGAGACTAAGCTGAAGGAAAATCTATTATATATATATATATACTGTGTCCATATTTTACCCAATTTGGGTTGAAATAACAAATCAAATTTCTGGGTTACATTTTTTTAATTAACCCATTAGTTGTGATTTGTCCATATTTTACCCAAATTTGTGTTGAAATAACACAGTATATATAAATATCTATATTTCCCAGTACTGGGAAACATCCAAACACAGACACACACACACTACGCACAATTTAGTTTAACCAACATGGGGAGAACATGCAAACTTAACACAGAAATGCCAACTGACCCAAAACCAGTGACTTTCTTGCTGTGAGGTGACATATCTATATCTATCTATCTATCTATATATATATATATACAGTATATCTATATATATATGAGCAATATCACACGAGTAGCAGTGCGATATGGCTGTATATCAGCACTGGTGGGAGGCGTGTGTTGTGGCCGAGTGCCTTAGCATCCCACCAGTGCTGATATACAGCCATATGGCACTGCTGTGAGTGTGATATTGCGTTTATACAACAGTTCGACAGCACAATCGTGTATATAAAGAAAGAAAATCAAACACGGAGAGTCTAAAAACCCTTTTATATGAGGAACTACTTTCTTCCGCCGTTCATTCACATCTGCAGCTGATGTGAGAACAGCAGAAGCCATAACTAATTCACCAACGTTACTGTAGAGCTAGTGTTAGAATGATTCTCTAGCGTAATGTCTAAAGTGATGACAAAACAGCTGATTCTCCTCACATTTTAAGATTATAAGGCTGAATTTGACAGGAAATGCCCTCCCTCTACAGAGATATCTTCTTACAGTGTTACAGTCTACAGTATTTCTCTGTTGCAATCGGGATATCACAATAATTAACCCCGAAAAAAGCAGCGCAATCACTACCTGCTGTCGTGTTTGTGATAAGGAGGGGGTGTTCGGGGGGGAGGTCTCTGAATAACACTGTTGAGAACAGAGATAGGAAAGTAACTGTATTAAAATAGGCTCTGTCCTTATGAATAAACTGCATAGTTGCAATCTATACAAAAGAGAGTTAGACTTGGAGTATCACTGACCTGTTTAATAATGATTTGATCAGCTGTAGTTAGAAAACACACTGTTTTAATCTTCTAAGCAAGGGCCATAGATATATACCCTAGATTTCGCATACAGACCCTGAGCATACGTCAAATGCGCCGCCACATTGGTACAGTGCTCCCAAGACAAATGTCATTCAACCGCACTAGTCAAGACAGTGTACCAATGTGAAGATGCTGGACTTTAGCGCTGTGTACGGATGTGGTAACAAGTGAACAAAGAAAACAAAGCAAAAAGGCAGAACATTTCATCATTTTTTAAAGTTTTTGTATGTTATGAACCTGTGTACTAAACAAGTAACGTTACGTCAAGTCACTTACTGCATTCAGCATAAGGCAAAGTAACACCAACCTGCACTAAATACCAGGCGTATGCTAGTTTTGTTGAATAAAATCAGCAAACAATGCAAAATAAATATGACAACATGACGCTGCGCTGCCAGAAACGTGTATTATTGTCGGCTAATTACTCGTGAATGAGTCGTTCATAACGGAGATTCATTCACAAACAAATCGCTCCCTCCATTAGAATAAGTGAAGGCAGGCGAGGTGGTGTGTTTCAGATTAGATCAAATTAAACAGGGAGGGAGATCATACATTTCCATGCACACAAACACACGCTCTTTGTCGACAATGGCCGTGCGGTCACTGATCCATCGATGTAGAAAAGTGATGTAAAATTATCATTTTCATAATTTAAATAAAAT
>LR812542.1:47838062-47855562 GCA_903798195.1 Danio kyathit
ATAGCATGAATTGTGATGAAGTTTACTAAAATATCAATAAACACACACAGGAAGGACAGGTTTGGCAGATATAGATATGTATTTATAGGTTTGTTTTGTTTTTTTCATACCAGATAAATAAAAAGAGAACAATACAATCTGGTCACTATTATATGTGGAGTCCGTATGATAATAATAATAATAATAATAATGACCCAATTAAAACATGATTGTCACTCAGTGTGCTGCACAAAACAATCAAAATAAAAGAGAAGTCAGTCAATGAATAAATTATCTGGTGAACGCTCAGCTATTTACAGTATAAACAGGACATGATCACGAACACAAGCTTTGGAGATCTCGGGAACGGGACGCTCAGCAGTTTTTCTTTGCGTACAGTACGAGTTCATAAAAACAATCACAGAGAAAAACGATGATGAGCAGAAGAAGAAGAAGAAAACAAACATCCACGTGACGGCGGGCGGCGCATTCCACACAGACAGGGTCATGTGACTGCTCTCGTCCAATCAGGAGAGGAGATTCGGATGTGTTCAGTGTTCAGAAGATGAAGATGATGAAGAAAAACACAGCAGCTTTCGCACACTTTACCCAGAATTCAAGTATTCCAGTGCCACTTCATAGCAGAACTTATACTGATCCTGAAAAACACACAGAAAGCCACCGGCTCAGGGTCAACAACAGCAGCACTCATGATTACACAAGGAATTCTTTAGGGGTGGGGCTATCAGTGCCTTTAGGGGAGGGCTATCAGTCATTTAGGATGTGGCTATCAGTGTCTTTAGGGCGTGGCCATCAGTGCCTTTAGGGTGTGGCAATCAGTCCTTTTGGGTGTGGCCATCAGTGCCTTTAGGGCATGGCTATCAGTCCTTTAGAGCGTGGCTATCAATCCTTTAGGGTGTGGCTATCAGTGCCTTTAGGGCATGATGAACAGTCCTTTAGGGCGTGGCCATCAGTGTCTTTTTGGACGTGGGTATCAGTCCTTTTGGGTATGGCCATCAGTGCCTTTAGGGCGTGGCTATCAGTTCTTTAGGGCGGGGCTACCAGTGCCTTTATGGTATGGCTATCAGTCCTTTAAGCAGAACTATTAGGTGCCTTTAGGGTGTGTCCATCAGTCATTTTGGGCATGGACGTCAGTGCCTTTAGGGCATGGCTATCAGTCCTTTAGGGCGGGCTACCAATGCCTTTATGGTGTGGCTATCAAATCTTTTAAGCAGAACTATTACGTGACTTTAGGGCATGCCTATCAGTGCATTAAGGGTGTGGCTATCAGTCCTTTTGGTCATGGTCATCAGTCCTTTAGGGTGTGGCTATCAGTTCTTTTGGGCATGGTCATCAGTCCTTTAGGGCGGGGCTATTGGTCCTTTAGGGTGGGGCTATCAGTTCTTTATGGCATGGTTATCAGTGCCTTTAGGGTGGGGTTATCGGTGCCTTCATGGCGTGGCTATCAGTGCCATTAAGGCGGGGCTATCAGTGCCTTTAGGGCGGAGCTATCAGTCCTTTAGGATATGGCAATCAGTCCTTTTGGGCATGGCTATCAGTCCTTTTGGGGCGTGGCTATCAGTCATTTTGGGCGTGGCTATCAGTCCTTTTGGGCATGACTATGAGTCCTTTTGGGCATGGCTATGAGTCATTTTGGGGCGTGGCTATCAGTCTTTTAGGATATGGCAATCAGTCCTTTTGGGCGTGGCTATCAGTCCTTTGGGTGTGGCTATCAGTCCTTTTGGGTGTGGCTATCAGTCCTTTTGGGTGTGGCTATCAGTCCTTTTGGGCATGACTATCAGTCCTTTTGGGCATGACTATCAGTCCTTTTGGGCATGGCTATGAGTCCTTTTGGGTGTGGCTATCAGTCCTTTTGGGTGTGGCTATCAGTCCTTTTGGGCATGGCTATCAGTCCTTTTGGGCGTGCCTATCCATTCTTTAGGGAGGGCTATCAGTGCCTTTAGGGCGTGACTATTAATCCTTTAGTGTGGGGCTATCAGTGCTTCATGGCATGGCTATCAGGTATTTCGGGCGGGGCTATGATGTTATGAGTGTGTGTCTGGTTTCTGCTCTGCCTTCATCCATACTCCTCCTCCATTCCAAAAACTGGTAAGAAGTGAGGGACTAGTGATATCCTTTAATAATCTAGTGTGAATAGTAATAAATAGGAAGACTAGTTATGTACTGTGAAAGACCACAATGTCCAGTAAGAGACTAGTGAGTATATCCCTGTGAGGGATGTTTGACATGAAAATTTCTTATAATAATGATTTGATAATGTATGACTGTTTTGATAATTTAACACAAATATTATTGTTTTAAAGTCTAAAATAACAGGAAAACCGCATTGTCCACCTGACTACATACAGCACACGCAGCATTATAAGATCATAACTGAACCATCATCTGCTTTAGTATGTTGTAATGTTGTGCACACACGAACACACACATTCTCAATTAAATATCAGTGTTTTATTGTTGTTTCAGCTGTAAGTAAGTGTGGTCAGGTGTGTGAGTCTCACCAGCAGATCCACCATGTTGGGTTTGTTGTTTCTCAGTGTTTTGACGGCGTGAAACACATCGACTGAATGCTGGTGTCTCAACATCTCACACACGATACTGATGGCACAGAATGTCCCGCTGCGCCCGCCGCCATTACTGAAACCCACACACGCACACACAAATATAGCATGTACAGTTAGACATGGAAATAAAACATCTGATTGTCGTTTATGACATACATTGCCTCTAAATAAATAAATAACAAAAGAGTACCAGAATTAAGAAAAAGAATTAAACAAATCGAAAATGTAAACAGACATAAATAAAATAACAGCTAAAAAGTGACAAAAAACTATTAAATTCAAAATAAAACTAATTAAATGTGCATCTATTATGATGTAAAGAGAGAATGAAACATTCATAGTCTTAAATGCATTTACTAACAATAAACCTTTAATTCATTCCAAACCTGCTTTAATAACTTTGGCAGCACAAACAAGCAAAATAATCTGTTAATACAGTTTTTATAATTACAGAATCAAATCAATGCACTAATTAATCCATTAAATGGACCATATCAGAATCAAAATCAAAATCAGTGTTATTCTCCAAGTGTGCGCAAACACACAAGGCATTTTTTGGGTTTTTTTAGGGGCTCAGGGTACATACACACTCACACACACAACCACAGGACATTTAAATAAGTGGACAATAAAGTAATTACACAGTTATTATATATATATATATTTTTTTTTTTTTTTTTTGTGTGCAATATGTGCATTGACTTTTTAAATCTTAAATCTTTTAAAAACTAAATATTTATATAAAAGTATTTACAATTAAATGGCTTTAATGGTTACAAAAACCATAAGCATTAAGGGTCCTGTATGCTTATGACCACAAGAAAACAGGCAGCAGCTGATGTGCTAGATGTTTTAGTGCCTGAAGAAATAATGTTGAGGCATTGAGCTAAAACATTGAACATAGCAAAAAGCAAACAAACTCGTAGATAAATACAGAAGAATCATAATCTAATACACAAATGAGTAACCACAATATGCTGTGTGCTTTCTGTCATTATTTCCAAGACTTCTGCTTCAGTGCTGTCAGTGTTAAATGATCAGCAGGTGGCGCTGTGACTCTACTCAACATCTCATGAGGAGATCTTCAGTTGCTCTGAGCGTTTACTCAACTAATCTTGATTTCTCTGTGTGTGTGTGTGTGTGTGTGTGTGTGTGTGTGTGTGTGTGTGTGTGTGTATGTGTGTGTGTGTGTGTGTGTGTGTGTGTGTGTGTGTGTGTGTGTGTGTGTGTTTCTCACAGGCAGTGTATGACGGTGCGTCCATCTCCTCCATCATAATCCTCTGTGTGTGTGTGTGTGTGTGTGTACAGGTATATGTGATTTACAGGGACAAGAAGTTGTATAATGACATGGGTATGACGTAGTTGTACTCTATTAAGGTGGTTTACAGGGTCACACCTCATGTCCCTCTAATTCAAAATGCTTAAAATCATGCTTAACGAGGACTTTTGGTATTCAAATTCCGCCACGTTTCCTGTGAGGGCTGGGTTTAGGGGTGAGGTAGGACCATATCATAAGTGCTTTTTACTTTATAAAACACATTACGCCTATGGAATGTCCTTGTAAACCATGTATACAAGTATAGATGTGTGTGTGTGAGTGTGTGCGTGTGTTTCTCAAAGGCAGTGTACTATAATGCGTCCCTCTCCTGTGTGTGTGTGTGTTTCTCACAGGCAGTGTACGACAGTGCGTCCCTCTCCTCCATCATACTCCTCCTGCCACTTGTCCACTTGTCTGATGAGCTTGAGGAAGGAGCGTTTGGACACCGGCGTGTCGCGGTACATCGGCCAGCCCAGAAACTGGAACTGCTGGACCATCCGGTAGCCGTCCTGCGGCTGAATACAAGCATACAGATAGAGTCAGATGTGCTTATAAAGTGTGTGTGTGTGAGAAAGAAAGACAGAGTGGATGTGTGTGGTCCTGGTAATTATCATATGAAGACCAAATGTCCCCACAAGTATAGTAATACCAGTACATTTTGACCTTGTGGGGACATTTTGGCTCATAAATGAGACAGAATGAAGGGTTAAGGGGAGAATACACACTCTGTACAGTAGAAACATCATTACGTATATGAGCTGACCATAAAGATAGCTGTGCAAGTGTGTGTGTGTGTGTGTGTGTGTGTGTGTGTGTTAGAGAGAGAGAAAGAGAGCGTGCATCTGTGAGAGCATGTGTGTATTTTGGTGTGTGTGTGTGTGAGTTTGAGAGAATGTGTGTGTGAGAGAGAGGTGTGCGCATCAGTCTGCTGTATGTGTGTGTTAGAGAGAATGTGTGTATTGTGTACGTCTGTATGTGTTAAACAGAATGTGTGTATCTCTCTCTGTGTGTGTGTGTGTGTGTGTGTATGTTTGTGAGAGAGAGAGAATGTGTGCATCAGTGTGCTGTATGTGAGAGCGTGTGTATCTCTGTGTGTATATGTGTGTTAGAGAGTGTGTATGTGTGTGTTAGAGAGTATGTGTGTATGTTTGTGTGCATGAGAGAGAGGGTGTGTGTATCTGTGTGTATGTGAGAGCGTATTTATCTCTCTGTGTGTGTATGTGTGTGCTTGAGAGCGATAGTATGTGTGTATCTCTCTCTGTGTGTGTGTGTGTGTGTGTGTGTGTTTGTGTATGAGTGAGGGTGTGTGTGTGTTTGAGTAAGTGAGAGAGGGTGTTTGTGAATTAGAGAGTGTGTGTGTGTGTGTGAGAGAGATATAGAGTGTGAATGTGTGTGTGAGGGAGAGTGAATATGTATTAGAGAGTATGTGTGCGTATGTGTGTGAGAGAGAGAGTATGTTAGAGACGTCGTTAGAGTGTGTGTGTGTGTGTGTGTTGACTGACCCGCGCCGCGTTATAGATGCGGAAGATCCTGCTGATGATGTCCTCCTCCAGATCTGCAGACACAAACTCCACCTGGATCGGCCCGTGACGATGAACACCGTTCTCCGGCCAGTACTGCGGACACAACTGCACACACACACACACACACACACACAGACATGCAAATATCGCAATCAGGTCCAAGAAAGTCTAAATATTGTCAACACATCAAAATGATGACTTGACGGAAGGTTAATTTATTACATCACTAATAAATAAAAATAATAATAATAATAACTAATTCAAAATAAATGAACAAACTAATTATTAATATAACTATTATAATATTTAAATTAAACCTGCAATTAATTCAATGTAGAATTAGAATAAAACGGTTAATTGATGACAGACATCGGAGGATCACGCACGCACACACACACACACACACACACACACACACACACACACACACACACACAAATAAATCAAAAGTGTTGCTGAAAGATCTTTGACTGATGCAGATGTGTGTGTGTCTGTGGTGTGTTTAAGTTCACAGAAGTGTGTAAGTGTGTGTGTGACAGACGAGCGGCTGCAGAAACACATCTGCTGAACCAGAGTCTGTGCTGCACGTCTTTGATCTCATCCATAGGCCTGAAGCCAAACCAGTGTGTGTGTGTGTGTGTCTGTCTGATGTGTGTGTATGAGTCTCGGAGTGATGACGTGTGTGTGCATGTTTGTGAGTGTAAAGTTGTTTGTGTGAGTGAGTGTGTGTTTGTGTCTGTGAATGTATGCTTATGCGGTGTGTGTGAAAGTGTGTCTGTAAGTGATGATGTATACAGTGTGTGTGTATATGTTTGTCTGTGTGTATATGTACTGTATGTGTGTGTGTGTGTGTGTGTGTGTGTGTGTGTGTGTGTGTGTGTGTGTGTGTGTCTTACCTGTGCTGGATCCACATCGTTCAGCTTGACTATAGATGTACAGTGATAGCGTGTGTGTGTGTGTGTGTGTGTGTGTGTGTCTGACCTGTGCTGGATCCATATCATTCAGCATGCATATACACTCTCCGGCCACTTTATTAGGTACACCTGTCCAACTGCTCACTAACACTAATGTCTAATCAGCCAATCACATGGCAGCAGCTCAATGCACAGTCCCCAGAGCTCAATCCAATAGAGCAGCTTTGGGATGTGGTGGAACGGGAGATTGGCATCATGGATGTGCAGCCGACAAATCTGCAGCAACTGTGTGATGCTATCATGTCAATATGGAGCAAAATCTCTGAGGAATATTTCCAGTAGCTTGTTGAATCTCTGCCATGAAGGATTAAGGCAGTTCTGAAGGCTAAAGGGGTCCAACCCGGTACTACTAAGGTGTACCTAATAAAGTGGCCGGTGAGTGTAGGTGTACAGTGATAGTGTGTGTGTCTGACCTGTGCTGGATCCACATCGTTCAGCATGACTATAGATGTACAGTGGTAGTCCAGGACGAGCCTCCAGAAGTCCTTCACAGTGTTGGGCAGGGGATGCTGGGTAACGATGAAGGCAGACGGCTGCTTGTAGCTCTGTGAACATGAAAAACAGCAGCTCATTTCCGTCTCTCTGTCTCCTTGACTAATGGTGTGGAGGAGTTTAGTGCTGAACGCTTGTTTGCGTGTGTCTTCCTCCTCCATTTACTGTAATGAAAACAAATGCACTGCCGCATGTAAAACAAACACACTCTTCCCATTTCTGTGTGTGTGTGTGTGTGTGTGTGTGTGTGTGTGTGTGTGTGTGTGTTTGGGTTATGGATCACTTTCAGACGTTTTCCTGACAATAAAATGAATCAATTGTTCGTGTTTTTGAATAGTTTTCATTGCGCAGACGATATGTGTGTGTGTGTGTGTGTTTACTGCGGAAGTGCTGCAGGGACCAAACACACACACTTGAGTAAAAGTATAGACATCATAATACAATAATATTACAGTGAAGGTATCAGATCCTCCTGATTGGATCATTTGACTCACTCTGAATGAATCGTTTGAATCAGTGAGTTCTTTACTGGAGACTCATTGTATGTGTGCGTGTGTGCGTGTGTGTGTTTGTGACATACGTCCATGAGCGCAGCGTTGATATAGTTGCTGCTCTCTCCATCAATGGTGATGAGGAAGGGCAGGCATCGGTCTGGTGGCAGCACATCCATACAGCGGTTCTTCTCATGGTTTCGGGGCAGCAGAGCGATGCTGCAGTCCTCCACCCGCAGCGTCGGCGTCACCATGTTCAATGTCTGACACACACAAACACACAGCTGTCACAAGATGCTTTTTAAAATTCAATTTATATATATACATATATATATATATATACAGTTGAAATCAGAAGTTTACATACACTCTAAATAAAGGAGCATAACCATTTCTTTAAAAGTGTCTGATGGTAAATCACTAAACGTTTACTATTTTAGGTCCGTTAGGATTACCTAAATCATTTACATTTGCTAAATGCCAGAATAATGAGAGAATTTGATTAATTTCTAGACAGTCAGAAGTTTACACACATTTCCTTGGTATTTTTTAGCTTTGCTTTTAAACTGTATAACTTTGGTCAAATGTTTTGGGTCTCCTTCCACAAGCTTCTCACAATAGTTTGCAGGAATTTTGGCCCATTCCTCCAGACAGAATTGGTGTAACTGAGTCAGATTTGTAGGCTGTCTTGCTCGCACAAGCTTTTTCAACTCTGCCCACAAATTTTCCTATAGAATTGAGCTCAGGGCTTTGTGATGGCCACTCCAAAACATTCACTCTGTTGTCCTTAAAGCACATTTGAACTAATTTGGCAGTATGCTTAGGGTCATGGTCTGTCTGGAAGACTCATTTGTGGCCAAGTTTTAATTTCCTGCCTGATGTCTTGAGATGTTGCTTCAGTATTTCTACATAATGTTCTTTCTTCATGATGCCATCTATGCTGTGAAGTGGACCAGTCCCTCCTGCAGCAAAACAGCCCCACAACATGATGCTGCCGCCCCCATACTTCACAGTTGGGATGGTGTTCCTAGGCTTGTAAGCTTTCCCATTTGTCCTCCAGATGTAACACTGGTCATTATGGCCAAACAGTTCAATCTTAGCTCCATCAGACCACAGGACATGTCTCCAAACATTAGTCTTTTCCCCAGTGTAATTTAGCTAATTGTAATCTGGCTTTTGTGTTGATTCTGGCTTGTTGATTTTCTCATGTTGTCACACAAGGAAGCAGTGTGTTTGAGGTTTTCCTTAAATACTATTCTACAGTTGTGCCTCCAATTAACTCAAATGTTGTCAATTAGCCAATCAGAAACTTCCAAAACCTTGACACCATCATCTGAGCTTTTTCAGAGGCAGAATAATCTTATTGTATGTAAACTTGACTTTCAGGAAAAGTTATAACAATTTCTCCAAAAATATCTCTCTCATTATTCTGCTGTTAAGCAGAACAGAAACAAATGTGATCATCCTAACTTACCTAAAAGAGGGAAAGTTTAGTCACATTAACATCTGACTTTATTTTAAATGGTGATGTGCCTTTATACAGTAAATGTAAACTTCTGGTTTCAACTGTATATGTATATATATATACACACACACAAGTAAGTTTTCACAGTAAGTCTGATAATATTTTTTCTTCTGGAGAAAGTCTTATTTGTTTTATTTCAGCTAGAATAAAAGCAGTTTTTAACCATTTTAAACCCAATTTAAGGTCAATATTATTAGTCCCCTTAAGCCAGGGGTGTCCAAACTCGGTCCTAGAGGGCCGGTGTCCTGCATAGTTTAGCTCCAACTTCTGTCAACACACCTGTTTGGAAGTTTTTGTATACCTAGAAAGAGCTTGATTAGCTGGTTCAGGTGTGTTTAATAGGGGTTGGAACTAAAATATGCAGGATACCGGCCCTCCAGGACCAAGTTTGGACACCCCTGACTTAAGCAATATTTGTTTTGGATTGTCTACAGAGTGAGTATGGATATATATATATATATATATATATATATATATATATATATATATATATATATATATATATATATATATATATATATATTATTGAGTATATATATATATATTTTATTAAATAAATAAATAATAAATATTAAATAAATAAATATTATTTAATTAAATAAAAAAAATCTAAATTATTAATAGGCAGGGCAAGTTTATTTATATAGCACATTTCATACACAATGGTAATTCAAAGTGCTTTACATGAGAAGATTAAAATAATCCTAAAATAATCAGACAAGTATAAGAAATAAAGAATTAAAATGATTAAATCTGGTTAAAATGTGCAACAACAATTAAAAAGCCAATAAATAAAAGTTAGATTTAACTTAGTATTAATGTTTATTTCTGATTCAGTAATAACTTCCTCATAAATACACAGGCGCACTCACTCTGAACTCCTCTTTGATTTGGCTGGAGTTGGTTTGAGGATCCAATCGGTTCATGTCGTAATAGACCGAGCGAAGCTGATTGGCTGGGATCGTGGTGTCGCCACAAAGACACGCCTCCAAGATGGCGTCATGGATAAACACATACTGCTCCTGAAACATCAACATTTGATAACAAGACAATCAATAACCGACTTCCTGATAAATGTGAAGATTTCAGCTTCAAACTCTAGATGGGTGTCTAAACATGCTGCTTTTACATACAGTATATAGAGTTTAATAGATCTATTATATTTATTATAAGGGGCAACACGGTGTCTCAGTGGTTAGCACTGTGGCCTCACAGCAAGCTGGGTCAGTTGGTGTTTCCGTAGTGGATGAGTGTGTGTGTGTGTGAATGAGTGTGTTTGGGTGATTCCCAGTACTGGGTTGCAGATGAAAGGGCATCCGCTGTGTAAAACATATGCTGGAATAGTTGGCGGTTCATTCCACTGTGGTGACCTCTGATGAATAAAGCGACTAAGCCGAAGGAAAATGAATGATAATCGTAATTTTTGTTTGGTTTTGTATATTGTGTTTTCTTTACTGGATGTTAAAAGTTTCTAAACCTGAAATAAGACAGTGTTCATAATATAAAAGCTGATATTTAGTGTGTGAGAAAGACGTGTGTGGTCAGATCAGATAATGGGTTTGCTCTTTGGGACTGGATGTCTGCTGGTGGTCATCTCTGCTGTCTGACAGCTGGACGTAAATCATTCATGAAGTGACATTTCCATCTGCCTGCAGGACGCCTCTGCTCTTCATGCAGCGGTCAAACACACACTCCGGCTATTCGGCTAACGTCTTTATTCATGTCTGGAAGTTTTAGGTGAAGTGTGTGTGTGTGTGTGTGTGTGTGTGTGTGTGTGTGTGTGTAGGGGCGGGGGCTGGAGAGAGTAGCCACGCATGATTGGCTGAAGCTGATGTGAGGTTGCATGTGATTGGCTGTGAGGTTTTTTTTTGTAAAATAAAACTAAAAATATTCAAATTTTCGTTAATTAAAATAGGATTTTTTTTAATCTAAATTTTGTCAGCGGAAAAAAGTCAATGATGAATAATACGACAAATTTTTCAACAGCAAAATTAAGAATGAATTTGAGGGTGTTTGTGATTGGCTGAAGCTGATGTGAGGGTGCGTGTGATTGGCCGTGAGGTTATTTTAGTAAACAAAAACTAAAATGATTATTCAAAAACAAATTTTGTCAAATTAAATAAAAATTATCACAATTTCGCCAGCGAAAAAATGCAATGACAAATAATATGACAAAAATTATTTACAGCGAAATTGAGAATGAATGTGAAGGGGTGTGTGATTGGCTGAAGTTGATGTGAGTGTGTGCGTGTGCGTGTGTTTGTGTAATTGATGTAAAGCAAGGTTATTTTAGTTAATGAAAAGACTAAGATTAAAAAAAAAGTCACTAAAACTAAACGAAAGTAACATCAGTAACTGAAACACCTTCAAATTAAAATAATAATTAGCAAAAATATTTTTTTTTCAGGATTCATCAGAACTCATTTTGTGGTGTGAAGACTATTGGTCATATATTGGTCAAATATTATCATTTAAAAGTAAAAATAGTTTCGTTTAAAACTAAAAATAAAGATAAACGAAAAACAAACTAAACAGAACTAACAACAGTCACTGAACACTAACGGAAATAAAAAAATAAGCAAAAGAACTATTGTTAATAAGCAAGAACTGAAACATTTTCGTTAACTAAAATAAAATGTACAAATTGACAACTAACAAAAGACTAAACGAAACTAACAACAGTCACTGAAAAACTAACTCAAATTAAAATAATAATTAGCAAAATATTTTCAGGATTCATTAGAACTCATTCTGTGGTGTAAAGACTATTGGTCAAAAAACATTTTCGTTTAGCTTAAAACTAAAAATAAAGATAAACGAAAAGCTAAAACTAAACTAATAACAGTCACTGAAAAACTAACAGAAATAAAATAATAATAAGCAAACAAATAAAAATTTCAGGATTCATTAAAACTCATTGAGTGGTAAAATCTGACTTGCACCAGTAGATGGCGCCAAACACATCACTCAAGTACACAATTAAATACAAAATTGGTTGCGGCTGATGTGAAGCAAGGTTATTTCAGTAAACAAAGTAAAACTAAGATAAAAACTATTGTTCAAGAACATTTTCGTTAACTGAAATAAAACAAAAAATTCACAATTACCGTCTTTATTCGATGTCAGTACATTTTTTGTCAATTTTTTGGTTGACTAATAATTTGACAAAAATTGTTCAACAGCTAAATTAGCAATGAATATGAGGGTGTGTGTGATTGGCTGCAGCGGATGTGAGTGTTTGATTGATGCCAAACAAGGTTATTTTAGTAAGTGAAAACTAAAACTAAGACTATTGGTTAAAAAAAATGTTTAAAACGTAAAAATAGTTTCGTTTCAAAGTAAAAGTTTAAGATAAACTAAAAACTAAATGAAACAAACAAGAGTCACCGAAAAACAAACATAATAAGCAAATAAGCAATTATAATAAGCAAAAAAAATCAGAATTCATTAGAACTCATCGTGTAGTCAAATCTGATTTGCACCAGTAGATGGCGCCAAACACATCACTCAAGTGCACAATTAAATAGCAAAAGTCAGCAAAAATATTTCTTTTGTTCAGGATTCATTAGAACTCTTTCTGTGGTGTAAATTCTGTACCAGTAGATGGCGCCAAACACATCTCTCAGCCACATAATTATAAAAAAAAGTTTTTAAATATCTTAAATGTGTCTTCTTTATTCAATGCCAGTACATTTTTTGTCATAGTTTTTTACATTTTAAAACTGATTTTAATTTAGTTTTCATCTAGTTTCCGTCTAGCTTCATCTAATTCTTTGTTGACGAATAGTTTGACAAAAAATGTTCAACGGCTAAATCAACAAAGCGGGTGTGTGTGTGATTGGCTGCAGCTGATGTGAGGGTGTGATTGATGTGAGGCGAGGTCATTTTATTAAGTGAAAAGTAAAACTAAGATTATTGGTCAAAAAATATTTTCATTTAAAGTAAAAATTCAAGATAAATGAAAAACTAAATGAAATGAACAACGGTCACTGAAAAACTAACAGAAATAAAATAATAATAATAAGCAAAAAAAAAAAAGTCAGAATTCATTAGAACTCAATTGTGTGGTAGAATCTGATTTGCACCAGTAGATGGCGCCAAACACATCACTCAAGTGCATGATTATACACAAAAAACGTGTGATTGGCTGCAGATGATTTGAGGAAAGGTTATTTTAGTAAACAAGAAGTAACAATAAGATAAAAACTATATGAAAAACATTTTCAAGAGTTCACACTTAGCTGATGATCAATAAAGCGTAATTGGCATGCTGTCCCGGGAGAGAGCCCTGAGCTCGTATATCCTCGAGCCCGGGGCTCCCTCCCGTTAGAAGGGCGAGAGGGAAGTTCGAGCTCAGGAAGGTCTCGAGAACTCCCCCACTTATCGCCATGTGAAAATGTAAACTAAAGTTGTCTTAGGCAATAATTTGGTTTAGTCGATTGGCTATGGTGTATGTTTTTGGACGGTGGGAGGAAACCGGGGAACCCGGGGGAAACCCACGCGAACACGGGGAGAACATGAAAACACCGCACAGAAACGCCAACCGGCTCAATGGGAGGTTGAACTGGTGGCGTTCTTGCTGTGAGGCAACAGTGCTATTCACTGGGCCGTCGTGTCGCCCTATAGGAAAGGGTGGAAGTAGGGGTGGAAGGAGGGGGAACTTCGAGACGAAGATAACTGGAGTGAAATCTCTGGTTATTTATAGTGTGTCCGTAATCATCTAATAGGGCAGATTACGGAGCTGACAAGGTGCCAGCTGTGTTGATCATAAGCACGTGATCCTCTCGAAATTAGTTTAGAAATAAACCACACTTAGTTAACTGAAATAAAATAAAGAATTGCTGATTGGTCACCTCCGTCTGCACCATGTTGACTCTGCGTGAGCGCAGTTCTCTGACACAGTTATAGATGTCCACCACTCCTTCCCGCTCCGCCATGTCCAGCATGATGTCAATAACAATGAAGCATCCGGTACGACCCGCACCAGCACTAAAAACACACACACACACACACATTACACACATAACAAAACAACAACAACATTCACTTTTTCCTTTATCCAACTGGGACATTATCTGTCAATCACAATATTATAATTGTTTATTTGCAGCACAGACGTATATTAAAATCAGACAAAAATGCAAATCTACAAGACTCAATGACTTTAAAAAGGGAAAGAACTACAATCCCAGGAAGCATTGCAAATTCTACAAATCACAATAAAAAAGTGTGATAATAATAAAAGACACATAAATCAAATGTTGTATATAATTAAATATATAAAACATGATCAGTTTATTGAAAAAATATGCATATAAACAAAAATATTTCAGTATATGAGACTCGATTATGTAATTTAAAGGACTTAAGCTAAAGATCTCACTGTGACTCTCTTATTGGTGAATGTTCAGTACAGCATTATGGGTAATGTAGTTTTCCAGAACACATTCAGCTAGTAAACAGGTTTGTGTGAAAAATGAGCTGAACTAATGTGAGCAGATGGTTCAACAAAAGCATATGCTGAACATTAAGAAGCTCCGCGCTCACAACAGCTCCGTCTTCACAGGTTTATCAGTCACTGTTAAAACTCTGCTTCCCCGTGGAGAAGATTAATGGATGTTTTAGTGTTGTGCTGTAGATTAGCCTGTGTTGTGAATTATATTAGTTGATTCAGATTTACTCAGACATATCTCTATATTAGTATATTCTCCTGTACCTGCAGTGCACCACCATCGGCCCTGCGTTAGCTGGACTCTTGGCTTTGACCCGACGCACGAATCCCAGCAGCCCTGTGGCGTGATACGGCACTCCGTGATCTGGCCAACCGGTGAAGTGAAACTGCCGGATCTCTCTGATCTCATGAGCTCCTCGCTGCGTGAACACACACACACACACACACACACACATAGAGATGAGGACAATGATAGGAAATCATCTCAGAATCACAGAAACAGACACTGCTCACAGAACACATTAAAACCCTCTGAACACACACACACACACACACAATCACACACAGTCATAAACATGTACACAGACAACCACATGCACAAACAAACACACAATAGAATTGCACTAACACATATGTACACACAAATACACATGCAAGCACAAACACATACACACCCAAACTCATACATACTTACAAACAAACATGTGCGCGCTCACACACACACACACACACACACACACACACACATACACACACACACACACACACACATATGTGCACACATATTTGCACACGCACACATGTAAACACCCAAACTGGTACATGCAAACACACACATGCATGCACGCACACACACACATGCATGCACACAAACATACATGAAAATACAACACACCCACACGCACTTGCAATTGAACACACACATATATGCACACACACATGCACACACACACACATGCACACCCAAACTCACACACGCATACAAGCAGACGTGCACACACCCACTTGCATATGCAAATACAAACACACACACAAACAAAGTAACAAGCACACGTGCACACACACACATTCACACTTGCACCAACACAAATGCACGCACAAACTCACACGCATACAAACGTGTACACACACACATGCACATAAATGTGTACACACACAATTGCATATGCAAATACAAACACAAATGCAAACACAACACATCCACACACAAACAAACGTGTACACACACACACATGCATATAAATGTGTACACACACACACACACACACACACACACTTGCATATGCAAATACAAACACAAATGCAAACACAACACATCCACACACAAACAAACGTGTACACACACACATGCATGCATATGCAAATCATCAAAACTCATCCACACACATGTATTAGCACTTGCACTTGCACACACACACACACACGCACGCACGCACGCACACACACTACAGAGACAATACAACAAGTTGTGTGTTCTAGTATTGAGAACTGATGAGTTGGTGCTGATTTTCCATATGTTGTGTAGTGAAATGTGTGTATTGTCGTTGTGTGCGCTGCAGAGTTGATGCTGCACCTTCTCCACAGCGAAGGTCCGGATGACGTATTCAGAAAGCAGCTGCGTCTCGATCAGCGTCACCTTCATGTCTCTGTAGATCTCTGTGTCATCCGGCCAGTACTTACAGCACTTCACCTGCACACACACACACACACACAGACACACAGAGTCTGTCAATAACCTGCTCAAATAGGAGACGCTGACCAAATGAGCATAAACCAGCATTTAATAAAGCACATGGACACAGATCAGCCTCAAAAAACTGATGTGTAAATTCAGAAATACACAAGTAAAAGCACAAATATTTCCAAAAATGCATCTTACCTATATAATTGTTACACAAATATGTACAGTTGAAGACAAAATGCTTCATCCTTCTGAGAAATTTGAATTCTTGGTCAAATATCTGCCATAAGCACACATTTTTAAACAAAAGATTTTAATAACTATGTTTTAATTAACTCTTATTTGCTAATAAACAATTCCTTTTGTCTTTGCCATGATGGCAGTGCACAATATTTGTCTAGATATGATGTGTCAAATTGTTTTTAAAACTCGATGTTGTTCTGTTGGCTTCATCAGACATGGACCTTCAGCATGCTCTGGGGTGGTTTGCTGCCGAGTGTGATGAGGCTGGGATGAGAATCAGCACCTCCAAGAAAAAGGTGGTGTGCCATCTCCAGGTTGGAGGAAAGTCCTTACCCCAGGTGGAGGAGTTCAAGTATCTTGGGGTTTTGTTCATGAGTGAGTAAGGATGGAGCGTGAGATTGACGGGCGGATTGGTGCAGCGGCAGCAGTAATGCGATTGATGTACTGGTCCATTGTGGTAAAGAAGAAGCTGAGCCGAAAGGCAAAGCTTTCGATTTACCGGTCAATTTACGTCCCTAGTCTTACCTATGGTCATGAGCTTTGGGTCATGATTGAAAGGACAAGATCTCAAATACAAGCGGCTGAAATGAGTTTCCTTCACAGGGTGGCAGGGCACACTCTTATGGATGGGGAGAGAAGCTCTGTCACCCGGGAGGAGCTCAGAGTAGAGCCGCTGCTCTTCCACATCCAGAGAAGTCAGCTGAGGCGGCTCGGGCATCTGTTTCGGATGCCTCCTGGACGCCTACCTAGGGAGGTTTTCCAGGCATGTCCCAAGAAGACCCAGGACACGCCGGAGAGACTATGTCTCTCGGCTGGCCTGGGAACGCGTCTGGATCCCCCAGGAGGAGCTGGAAGAAGTGTCTGGTGAAAGGGGGTTCTCTCCTTATGCTGTGTTCACACCAGACGCAGAACGTGTGGATAAATCGCGCATAAATAGACACGTTAACATTTGAGTTTACTCGCTTCATTCGCGCAACGAACTCACTTCAGAACAGACGTGGATTCGCGTGATGGGCCGGGCTTCTGTCTGCCCGTTGACAGTAGCTTTGTTGCTAAATGCTAACATGGATTTTATTGATAAAATAACTGTGTTTATGTGCTTTATGAAGGCTGTAAAACAGCGTCGATACGTTTGGAGCAGTGTCTGAGTCCACTAGATCCTTTCAGAGGTGCAGCAGCTCTGTGAGCTCAGAAACTCCTCCAGAAACTTAACCTGGATGACGGAGGCTTTCAGCGG
>LR812542.1:47860562-47883062 GCA_903798195.1 Danio kyathit
ATGCCAGAGGTCAGAGGAGAATGGCCAGACTGGTTCCAGCTGATAGAAAGGCAACAGTAACTCAAATAAGCACTCGTTACAACCGAGGTCTGCAGAAGAGCATCTCTGAACACACAACACGTCCAACCTTGAGGCGGATGGGCTACAGCAGCAGAAGACCACACCGGGTGCCGCTCCTGTCAGCTAAGAACAGGAACCTGAGGCTACAATTCACACAGGCTCACCAAAACTGGACAAGAGAAGATTGGAGAAACGTTGCCTGGTCTGATGAGTCTCCATTTCTGCTGCCACAATCGGATGGTCGGCTCAGAATTTGGCAACATGAAAGCATGGATCATCCTGCCTTGTGTCAGCGGTTCAGTCTGGTGGTGGTGGTGTAATGGTGTGGGGGAGATTTTCTTGGCACACTTTGGGTCCATTAGTACCAATTGAGCATGGTGTCAACGCCACAGCCTACCTGAGTATTGTTGCTGACCATGTCCATCCCTTTATGACCACAGTGTCTCCATCTTCTGATGGCTACTTCCAGCAGGATAACGCACCATGTCATAAAGCGCCAATCATCTCAGACTGGTTTCTTGAACATGACGATGAGTTCACTGTACTCAAATGTCCTCCACAGTGACCAGAGCTCAATCCAATAGAGCACCTTTGGGATGTGGTGGAACGGGAGATTGGCATCATGGATGTGCAGCCGACAAATCTGCAGCAACTGTGTGATGCTATCATGACAATATGGAGCAAAATCTCTGAGGAATATTTCCAGTAGCTTGTTGAATCTCTGCCATGAAGGATTAAAGCAGTTCTGAAGGCAAAAGGGGTCCAACCCGGTACTAGTAAGGTGTACCTAATAAAGTGGCCAGTGAGTGTAGCTGAACAATAAAAAATTACAAATAACCTAAAAGACTAAAATGAAAATTAAAATGGATCATTAATAAAAACTATAGGAAAATGTTAAAATAACAGAGCGCGCACACACACAAACATTGCATTGTGGGTAGTGTGGTGTGGTTTTTTGAGCAGATGTTTTCTGTCTCTTCATTAGCAACAGATCACACACACACACACACACACCCACACACACACACACACACACACACACACACACACACACACACACACACACACACACACACACACACACCCTTCATGTCCGCTCTCCATCTGATGCACAGCTATAGATCGACTTTGTCAGCTCAAATTAAACCAAGTCTTTGATTAGTGTGTGTGTGTGTGTGTGTGTGTGTGTGTGTGTGTGTGTGTGTGTGTGTGTGTGTGTGTGTTTGGCTGGCGTCCTGCTCTCCTTCAGGTCCAGTTGTTGTGAGGGAGAAGAAAGTGGAGGCCAGAGAATTCCCAGAGTTCATCAGTGAGAGATGGAGCAGATGGTGGAGCTGATGAGAGGAGATTCTCCATACACACACACACACTCACGCACACACACACACACAAACACACACGCATACACTTAAGGACACACACATACAGACACACACACTCGAGACCACATGCACGAGCACGCACACATACGAGCACACACACATTAGAGCACACACAAACGAGCATGCACACACACACACACATACATACACGCACACTCGAGAACACATGCATGAGCTCGCACACAATAGAGCATTCACACACACACATGCATACATGAGCACACACTCGAACAGACACACGCTGCATGCACACACACACTAGAGCACACACACACAAACAAAAGTGCACACATGTGCACGCGCACACACACACACACACACACACACAAGCGAGCGCACACACAGAAAGTGTGCACACTCGCATGCACACACACACACACAAGCATGCACAAACACACTCGAGCACACATACACATGCGCACACGCACATTCTCTCACACACAAAAACTTGCACACACACACACACATACATGTACTGTATGCATACACACAAGAACAAACAAACACACTTGGGCACACTTAAACTCTCTTTCTTTGTCTCACACACACACGCACAAAATGGTCACTATTGTGTTTACGGGTCAATTTGACCCACTGCCGTTAGAATACAACTCTCACACACACACACACACACACAAACTCTTAAGACCCTGAACTAACTTTGAGCTTTAGACTAACACTAACCATCCGAACACACACAGTGGGCTCAGTCTCGTCTCGTCTCTACACTAGATCAGTTATTTATTTGTTTATTTGTTTGTTTGTTTGTGTTTTGGCCTCTCTGATGTTCTCAGATATGTTATAATTGTTCTTTTCCAGGTGTTTGTGTTTCTCTGCTGCTCTCCGGTGTTTTGTTCTCAGCTCAGTGCGTTTGGGTCTGCAGAGGTTTGATTTCTGCTCTTTATTCAACACAGCCGACTGATCTGAGCGCAGGATAAAGTTCAGCCCCTGAGGATAAACAGCTCCACTCACCCGGCCCACCTCCACCAGGTTGGTCACCATGACGATGGTGGCTGTGTTCTCCTGCCACACCATCCTCCAGTAGTCATAGATGGTCTCCTGCATCGGCCCTGAAACACACACACACACACACACACACACGTCAACAATAAATAACAATATAAAGAAAAAAATATGAAGTATATATATATATATATATATGGCGACACGGTGGCTTAGTAGTCAGCACTGTGGCCTCAAAGCAAGAAGGTCGCTGGTTTGAGTCCCGGCTGGGTCCGTTGGTGTTTCTGTGTGGAGTTTGCATGTTCTCCCCGTGTTGGCGTGGGTTTCCCCCACAGTCCAAACACATGCGCTATCGGGGAATTGATTAACTAAATTGACCATAATGTATGAGTGTGTGTGTGAGAGAATGAGTGTGAATGGGTGTTTCCCACTACTGGGTTGCAGCTGGAAGGGCATCTGCTGGATAAGTTGGCGGTTCATTCCACTGTGGTGACCTCTGATGCATAAAGGGACTAAGCCGAAGGAAAATGAATGAATGAAAATAGTAAATATTACTAGAATAATTGAAACTATATATGCATATATATAACAAGTTAAAAAATACATAACTATTACATTACTTCATTTTAAAAGCATTATTAAATAAATAAAAAATAATTATTACAAGAATATTTGAAAATATATACAGTTGAAGTCAGAATTATTAGCCCCCCCTGTTTATTTTTACCCCCAATTTCTGTTTAACGGAGAGCAGATTTCTTCAACACATTTCTAATCATAATAGTTTTAATAACTCATCTCTAATAACTGATTTATTTTCTCTTTGTCATGATGACAGTAAATAATATTAGACTAGATATTCTTCAAGACACTTCTATACAGCTTAAAGTGACATTTAAAGGCTTAACTAGGTTAATTAGGGTAACTAGGCAGGTTAGGGGAATTAGGCAAGTTATTGTATAATGATGGTTTGTTCTGTAGACTATCAGAAAAATATATAGCTTAAAGGGGCTAATAATTTTGGCCTTAAAATGTTTTTTAAAAATTAAAAACTGCTTTTATTCTAGTCGAAATAAAACAAATAAGACTTTCTCCAGAAGAAAAAATATTATCAGACATACTGTGGAAATTTCCTTGCTCTGTTCAACATCATTTGGGAAATATTTAAAAAAGAGAAATAAATCAAAAAGGGGGCGAATAATTCTGACTTCAACTGTATGCATTGTAACAAAAACCAGTAGACTAAGGAACAGCTTCTTCCCCAGAGCTGTCTCCCTTTTGAACTCTGCCCCCCACTGACTCTTTGCCCCCTAAATACACCCCCCCACTCTCCTCATAACTAATACTCCTCATAATCATTGCACTATTTAAAAATTGCACATATTCATTGCACTGATTCATTTATTTGAACTGTACATACCCACTGCACATTTGTAATTATGTACACACACACTGTACATATACATTTGTAATTGTTTATCTGCACACTTCTAATTATTAATAGCAACCTGTACATATATCCATCTATTGTAAATCTCTGTTCATAGCTAACACAACCTGTATATAATGTTCATAGTACATCCATTTGTAAATATCACCATAGTTTTTCTATAACTGCACTTTATAACTTATACCTGTATCCTGCACTTGCTGCTATTGCACTCCTGGTTAGACCTAAACTGCATTTCGTTTCCTTGTACTTGTACATGTGTAATGACAATAAAGTTGAATCTAATCTAATCTAATAAATAAAAAAAAATGGCTTTAACCAAAAGTAAAAATGTATATATATATATATATATATATATATATATATATATATATATATATATATATATATATATATATATATATATATATATATATATATATATATATATATAAAATGTATTATTAATAATTACTTTAATAATTATTAAATATTTTAATTGTAAAAACTAATTTTTACATCACTTACAAAGTTCAAATAAAACTGATCGCTAAAAAAAGCATTATTAAAAACATTATTAAACAATTAAATAAGTTAAAATAACAAAATTTCTTGTTACAAAACAATTATAAAAAAAAAAGTTATAACATCAAAATATTTGCACAAAATATTAACATAAAAGTTTTTTTTTTTTTGCATATAATAAAACTACATACCATGTTTCTTTTCATAACATAATACCAATGCTAATAAAACAATATTTGCTTGAGGAATAACCATGACTTTTCAGTCACAACAAACAAAAACATTCATTCATTCATTTTCCTTTGGATTAGTCCCTTTATTCATCAGGGGTCGCCACAGCAGAATGAACCGCCAACTTATCCAGCCAGGGGCGCCCCCAATTTCAAGTTTGAGTTACATTCTTTAAAACAAAAATAAAAACTACCGGTAAAGTTCTTATAATTTGTTTACTATTGTTTGACGAGGAAAGATGAAACACAACTTCACGAGATTGTACACTTTTTATTCAGAAATTATTATTTTTGAAATGAAAAATTGTGTTGTGTCTGAAATCAGCTTTTCAGAATCGAGTTTATTTTTTTGCTGGTTGACTTACAAGGGTTAAACATCTCAATGCTTTTGCAAAACAACACATCAATAGAAGAAGCTGTGTTAATAATATCGTGGCTCAAAGTGAAGTTTCACAAACTAATTTTGAGAGGAGCACGTGATATGATTAAGCACGTCTGGCTTCTCATCTGTAATCAGTAATAGTCCAATCAGAGTGATGCAAGCTTACTATAAATGGATCATTTTCTCCCTACTGCTCTATCTTCGTTTTGGAAGAATCCCCCCTTCCACCCCATCTCCTCCTTTTCCTCCCTTTACTAGGGGGAGCTCTCGAGACCTACCTGATCTCGGATCCCCTGATATGCTTATTGACCGGGCGGGAGCCTTGGGCTCAAGTATCTCCGAGCTCAGGGTTCTCTCCCGGGACAGCATGCCAAACCTGCTTAAATGCTAAGCATATCTAAGTGGGAACTCTTGAAAGGCAATATGGATAAATGATATTATTAGGGTCTGTATAATGAGTGTGTGTATATAGTAATGCCTTTTGTTCAGTTGTCTGTTTCATTAATTAATTAATTAATCTTCATTAACTTTAGACACGGCATGTATTATATATACTGTACAATAAAAGTAGGTGAAAATTACTGACCTAAAACCTAAAACATTTGATTTTTATTTATTTTGCATACGTACTTGAATATATGTACATCAAGATTTGGTGTGGCCTCAAATGGCCACCCCTAAGAACATTTTCAGGGGGCGCCACTGTATCCAGCATATGTTTTACACAGCGGATCCCCTTCCAGCTGCAACCCAGTACTGGGAAACACCCATACACACTCATTCACACACACACACACACTCATACATTATGGTCAATTTAGTTGATCAATTCCCCTATAGCGCATGTGTTTGGACTGTGGGGGAAACCGGAGCACCCGGAGGAAACCCACACCAACACAGGAAGAACATGCAAACTCCATATAGAAACGCTAACTGGCACAGGCAGGACTCGAACCAGTGACCTTCTTGCTATGAGGCAACAGTGTGACATCACTGAGACACCGTGTTGACAAATGAAAACATATGTATGTATATTTATGTATTAAATACACATACACAATCATACATATCAAATGGATGGATGAATGGATACAGTAGGTTGCTAGGATGTTGCTAAAGTATTATTTATAGATAGATAAATCCATCACGCTCACACAAACGCACACACACACACACACACGCACGCACCAGCAGCAGATTTGATCGTCTGTGTTTCCATTAAACTCCAAATCATCCTAATAAGGCCGGCGTGTAAGTCAGCAGCCGGCAATAACAGCGCAGCCCGAGGAATTAAAATCACACATTTAATTAATTCTAATTAGCATTGTTTTTAATCAACAAGCAAATTCCAAAATGACTTTTGACAAGCTAATTAGCTCATGCAAATCAGCGTGCGCATGTACTGATGCATTGGCTGCGAGCACGAGCAGGAAAACATGAAGACCTGACATCATATTCATATTCATACACACGCAAACATTAGAGAGCTCCTCGTGACTTTGGCTTCGACTTTGCCTGTTTTTCTGCTGGTGGGCGACTCTGAGAACGACCAGTTTAATTAAGATCTGACGAAACTCTTAATCATGACAATATTCTGCATCTTCCTCATGTGCTGTACTGTGTTTATCAGAGAGAACACACACACACACACACACACACACATCTTGACTGTATATAAATCAGCTCTCTCAGAACAACATCAGATTAAATAGAGAGCAAATTGCTGGAGATTCTGATGTTTCTCCAGAGAAATAGCCTCCAGTAATGTGTATATGTAACGAATATCAATATTTTTTTCCTAGTAAACAATAAGAGGAAATGCAAAGCAAATTTTAGAAGTTTCAGATGTGTTTTGGATAATCTTACAAATTCAAAACATCAAGAAAAATGCATAAATTAATATGTAAGTAAATAAATAAATAAATGAGCCGGCAGTTAGCTCTCTGCAACTCTCACATGGTCGCCCACTGAAGCTAAGCAGGGCTGCGCCTGGTCAGTACCTGGATGTGAGACCACATGGGAAGGCTAGGTTGCTGCCTGAAGTGGTGTTAGTGAGGCCAGCAGGGGGCGCCCAACCTGTGGTCTTTGTGGGTCCTAACACCCCAGTATAGTGACGGGGACTCTATACTCCTCAGTGAGCGCCGTCTTTTGAATGAGACGTTAAACCGAGACTCTCTGTGGGCGTCAATAATCTCAGGATGTGCTTGGAAAAAGAGTAGGGGTTTAACCCCGGCATCCTGGCCAAATTTGCCCACTGGCCTCCGTCCATCATGGCCTCCTAACCATCACCATATCATAAATGGCTTCATCACTTTGTCTCCTCTCCACCAATCAGCTGGTGTGTGGTGTGCGGTCTGGCGCAATATGGCTGCTGTCGTGTCATCCAGGTGGATGCTGCACACTGGTGTTGGATGAGGAGATTCCCCAAACATGTGTAAAGCACTTTGAGTGTCCAGACAGCAATTTAACTTTTGATAATCATATCTCCCATGACACAAAAACTGCCTTCTTTCATCTGAGAAATATCGCTAAGTTACGAAGTATGCTATCCATATCAGATGCAGAAAAGCTAGTCCATGCTTTCATGACTTCTAGGCTGGATTACTGTAATGCTCTGTTTGCTGGCTGCCCAGCATCCTCTATTAACAAACTTCAGCTAGTACAAAATGCAGCTGCCAGAGTTCTTACCAGGTCTAGAAAATATGATCATATCACCCCAATTCTATCCTCCTTGCACTGGCTGCCTGTTAAGTTTCGTATTGAATTTAAAATATTACTCCTTACCTATAAAGCTTTAAATAATCTAGCTCCTGTTTATCTAACCAACCTCCTGTCTCGCTACAACCCAACCCGCTCTTTAAGATCTCAAAACTCAGGGCTTCTAGTAGTACCTAGAATATCAAAGTCGAGTAAAGGAGGTCGAGCCTTCTCATTTATGGCTCCTAAACTCTGGAATAGCCTTCCTGATAATGTTTGAGGCTCAGACACACTCTCACAGTTCAAAACTAGATTAAAGACCTATCTTTTTAGCAAAGCATACTCTCAGTGCATCACTTAGCGGTATGACGCATGATGTGCCCCACACAGGTTTTTGCATCTCGTTTATATACACTATGAACAGCAGCTACGCTAATTATTCTCCTTATTCTCTATTTCCACCTGGGGGTACTCATCCCGAGGCCCCCAGAGATTATGCAGCACCACTGAAGTGATCCAAGACCTGTGAGATGATCCCGAGGTTTCCACAATCCTGGACCAGGCCGTATCCTGAGCAGCTGCTGTGGTGGTCATGGAGGAGTGGAGAGCATGAGACTGATTCCTGTGACGCTCCAGGGACAGACGAGTCTTCGCTGAGGTCCAGTGTTCTCCAGCTTCCTGCGCCTAGACTGCAGCTCTGCACAAGACGTTTGGCCATAGGAGAAGTGGTCGTGCCCAACTGAGCCAGGTTTTTATCCAGGTTTTTTAAATTCTTCACTTTTGCCAATTGGTAAAGTTTTTTCCTCGTCCCTATCGCCACTGGCTTGCATGGTTCGGGATCTGTAGAGCTGCGCATCGATGGATTTGCTATTCAGTGTTTGGACTCTCAGTAGTGATTATTAACCCACACTGAACTGAGCTAAACTGAACTGAACTTAAACTGAACTGACACCATTTCAATTTACTATAATCTTCTATGCGAAGCTGCTTTGACACAATCCACATTGTAAAAGCGCTATACAAATAAAGATGAACTGAACTGAATCCAGAAAATCGATATATATAAGTGTAAGGAACTATTATTATCATTATAAGAAATAGTCCTAGAAAGCACACCTGAATGCAATATTATTTGCTCTTTTTGGGAAAGTATAACTCATTTTCAATAATGTACCAAGTACTAGAAGGTTTTCTCAACACATTTTTAAGGATATTACATTTAATCATTTATTTTTCAAAACTCATTTCTTTTGTCTTTGCCATGATGACAGCACATAATATTTTTACTATATATTTTTGAAACACCAGTATAGTGCAATTTAGGGTGAATTAGGCAAGCCTAATTAGGTTATTTAGGCAAGTCACTGGACAACAGTAGATTGTTCTCTAGACAACTGAAAAAAAAAAAATTCTTAAAAGGTTTAAAAATAATTAAGTAAAAATGAATTTATTTCAGGCGAACTATAGGAAATAAGACATTCTCCAGCAAAACAATATAATAAAAATACTGTAAAAAATTGTCCTAAAATAAAAAACTATTTGAACATTATACATTTTTTTAAACAAAATTATGATTAAAAATTATTTAAATATAATATTTGTATAACAGTTTTCAAATTGTCTAATATGTTTAAAATGTCATTGTAAATAGTTACAGGCATATGTACAAATAATTTACAATAGGGTGTTGAATTATTTAGAAAATAAAGAAAACGTTGAGTGATAATACAGTTAAGCCTCAGGTGTGCATTATGATGATGTGTTTGACAGTTTATTAGTCAGGTGTTTGTCCTCCTCAAGCATCTCCTGTGTGTAGCACTAGTTTATTCCACATCTCCTCCAAAGCCTTCTGTTGTGTTCTGATGTGATTTTTGTCTGTGAAAGAACTTAAATCATTCAGTGTAGTGATACGGAGCTGTAACGCGCTCTAAATCTGCTGGTACTACATTTGCTGTGCGATTATCTGACAATAACCAAACATCTAAGAGCAGTGCCTAATTTGTGAATTGCGAGGTCCCACAACAGATTGAGGTAAGGGGGGAGGAGGGCGTGCAGTGGATGGCGGAGGGGTGTCGCGGATGAAAGTGAACAGGGCGGGGGTGTCGCAGACGACAGTGAAGAGGGTCGAAGAGTCGCGGAAGAAAGCGAAAGTGAACAGCGGACGGGGGAGAAGATTGGTTGAGGAGGGGGATCAGTAAAATAAGATGCCAGATCAGATTTCACACAGGGCACAAATTAAGCCCTGCCTTAGAGTGACCATCAGCCAATAAGAATCAGAATTTCAGCAGACCTGCAGTATAAACAGTAATGCACCACAATACAGTCATTCCTAACTAAAACTACATTCGAAATAAATCAGAAGTCACTTTTTTTCCGTACAAAGAGACTAAAATTAAAATTTAAACTGAAAAATATAAACAACAGGAGCCATTTAATTATATAGGTACTATAAATATTAAAGTAAGGACTCATTTTAAGGTGCTGTAATGCACTCAAAACCTGCCGGAACTACTTTAGCCGTGTGTTTATCTCCCAGTAATCAAACACCTGAGGATGACCATCAGCCAATCAGAATCAAGCATTCAGCAGACCTGCAGTATAAACAGTAACACACCACAAAATAGTCATTCCTAACTAAAACTACATTCGAAATAAATCAGAAGTCACTTTTTTTCCGTACAAAGAGACTAAAATTAAAATTTAAACTGAAAAATATAAACAACAGGAGCCATTTAATTATATAGGTACTATAAATATTAAAGTAAGGACTCATTTTAAGGTGCTGTAATGCACTCAAAACCTGCCGGAACTACTTTAGCCGTGTGTTTATCTCCCAGTAATCAAACACCTGAGGATGACCATCAGCCAATCAGAATCAAGCATTCAGCAGACCTGCAGTATAAACAGTAACACACCACAAAATAGTCATTCACAGCTAAAACTACATAAGAAATCAATCAGACGTCACTTTTTTCACATAAAGAGACTAAAATTAAAATGTGAATTACAGTATAAGCCTGCCGGAAACACTTTAGCTGTGCATTTATCTAAAAATAATCGCACATCAGCCAATCAGATAAGTAGTAAGTACCTGAATGGCATATTGTGTGTAATATGCATTATATACGATACACTGTGTGTCACTGGTGGACTCCCGCTGGTATCTGTGTGTGTGCAGTGCTGATCTGGGGTCTGCTGTAATGTGTGCTGATCCTCCAGCGCTTTGCTTCAGTGGTCTTCAGCTGTAAGTGGAATCTGCCAACAGCAATTACTGCTCAGCGGGAGCGCGACTGCAGCACTAATGCTTTCATCGTTACAGCCGAACACGTCGCAATGAGAGCGCGCGCACGGGGACGAATTATTCCCATTTCTTCATCCGTCATGTAAGAGGAGCGCCGCTGCATTTATGCATGACTCCGGTCTCCGCGAGCTGAAACACCGTAATTGAGTCTGGACATGTGATGTGCTCCACTTCAGGGAACTTTTTTTTAATGAAGCCTCCATAAACTGTGTTTGGGAGAGGAATAAAGAGTACTGATGGTTAAAGGCATCGCTCAGATCATTACCTGAACAGCTGACGTACAAAAACACTCTTTAAAAACACTCTCGGAGAACTCCACAATTCATCGCAATTAGAGCTTATTGTCTGGAATACTGGATTCTGATTGGGCAGTCATGATTTTCATTAAAACTATATATTTACCAGTGGTGTAAAGTACTTGAGTATATGGACTTCGTTACTTTACTTGAGTATTTTTTTGGCTACTTTGTACTTGTACTGAGTATCAAAAATATAAGCAACTTTTACTCTCTACTTGACTACATTTTTGATTGAATATATGTACTTTTTACTCCACTACATTTGAACGGATGCTTACCGTTACTCATTACATTGTGATTGTGCACGACAAGTCGGCATCTTTATCTACCACGGCTAATTTGTTGGGCGAATGAGGCGATATCGCCATCTGCAGGGTGCTGAAGATACTGTATGCTATTTATGGGCTAAATCATGTGAACGTAATTTAGCAGCTTGCCTAATACCAGGTGTTTAATTAGCGACATGGCTGCAGCCAGTGATGAAGCCGAAGCTTGATATGTATATGTATATTTATATGTAGTTTACTAAGTTGAAAAATAACAGTGCTCCTCTTTGTTTATTTTTAATACAGAGAAAACATCTTAATCAATTGAAAAACTACTCAAAATAAAAATATTGCCCCCCTCTGATACTGAGAGATGAATCACATCAAAGTCAGCTCTGATTTTTTTTTACTATGTTTTACTACTTTTTTTTTTTTTTTTGTTGATAAATTGTTTGTGGCTTTTTTGAACATTTGAGTTTGACTGAGACTTTTTGTTCTATTTTTTAAATATATTTTGTTCTGCCATTTTGAAACATTAAGATGTTAAATTTAATTTATATATTAGTAAAATTAAACCTTTCTTGGTGTTCTTTGAGCCTACATTCAGTATGAGTAAAATACTCAAGTTCTTTTAAAATCGGATACTTTAATACTTTTACTCAAGTCTTATTGGAATTGGTGACTTGTAATTTGTAATGGAGTAATTTTTACAGTAAGGTATCTGTACTTTTACTCAAGTATAGTTATCAGGTACTCTTTACACCTCTGATATACACTAACAAAATAAAATTACTATATAATGTTTATAACATATAATGTATATCCTTTATAACTAAATTTTAAATAAAAAAAGTAAAAATTTTAATGTATTATTAATAATTACTTTAAGTATTAAATTAAATTATAATGATTATAATTATAATATATATTGTAACAATTATAATATACTTATTATAATACATATTATTTAATATAATTGCAATTATTAATCATTTATTCGATAATAACAATATTCATTCACTCATTCATTTTCTTTTCGGCTTAGTCCCTTTATTAATCCGGGGTCGCCACAGCGGAATGAACCACCAACTTATCCTGCACATTTTTTACACAGCGAATGTCCTTCCAGCCGCAACCCATCTCTGGGAAACATCCACACACACTCATTCACACTCATACACTACGGACAATTTAGAATACCCAATTCACCTGGAACGCATGTGTTTGGACTGTGGGGGAAACCGGAGCACCCGGAGGAAACCCACGAGAACACAGGGAGAACATGCAAACTCCACACAGAAACGCCAACTGACCCAGCCGAGGCTCGAACTAGCAACCTTCTTGCTGTGAGGCGACAGCACTACCTACTGCACCACTGTGTCATTCTATTGTTATATTAAAGGATTTTAAAATCATTATTAAAAGATTGAATACACAAAAAAACCCCCATTAAAATCTGCACAATTCATTGAAATGATTGCTTATTGTCTGAAATAGTCTATTCTGATTGGATAGTCACGATAGTCATTAAAAATATACACTCACCGTCCACTTTATTAGGTACACCTGTCCAACTGCTCACCAACACAAAGTTCTAATCAGCCAATCACATGGCAGCAGCTCAATGCATTTAGGCATGTAGACATGGTCAAGACGATCTGCTGCAGTTCCAAGTGAGCATCAGAATGGGGAAGAAAGGGGATTTAAGTGACTTTGAACGTGGCATGGTTGTTGCTGCCAGACGGGCTGCTCTGAGTATTTCAGAAACTGCTGATCTACTGGGATTTTCACGCACAACCATCTCTAGGGTTTACAGAGAACGGTCCGACAAAGAGGAAATATCCAGTGAGCGGCAGTTCTGTGGGCACAAATGCCTTGTTGATGCCAGAGGTCAGAGGAGAATGTCCAGACTGGTTCCAGCTGATAGAAAGGCAACAGTAACTCAAATAAGCACTCGTTACAACCGAGGTCTGCAGAAGAGCATCTCTGAACACACAACACGTCCAACCTTGAGGCGGATGGGCTACAGCAGCACAAGACCACACCGGGTGCCACTCCTGTCAGCTAAGAACAGGAAACTGAGGCTACAATTCACACAGGCTCACCAAAACTGGACAAGAGAAGATTGGAGAAATGTTGCAACAACATGAAAGCATGGATCCATCCTGCCTTGTATCAGCGGTTCAGGCTGGTGGTGGTGGTGTAATGGTGTGGGGGGTGTTTTCTTGGCACACTTTGGGTCCATTAGTACCAATTGAGCATGGTGTCAACGCCACAGCCTACCTGAGTATTGTTGCTGACCATGTCCATCCCTTTATGACCACAGTGTCTCCATCTTCTGATGGCTACTTCCAGCAGGATAACGCACCATGTAATAAAGCGCCAATCATCTCAGACTGGTTTCTTGAACATGACAATGAGTTCACTGTACTCAAATGGCCTCCACAGTCACCAGAGCTCAATCCAATAGAGCACCTTTGGGATGTGGTGGAACAGGAGATTGGCATCATGGATGTGCAGCCGACAAATCTGCAGCAACTGTGTGATGCTATCATGACAATATGGAGCAAAATCTCTGAGGAATATTTCCAGTAGCTTGTTGAATCTCTGTCATGAAGGATTAAGGAGGTCTAAAGGCAAAAAGGGGTCCAACCCGGTACTAGTAAGGTGTACCTAATAAAGTGGCCAGTGAGTGTATATACACTATAACAAAATTAAATTACTTTACCCAAAAGTTACAACACAAAAATAAAGATGTATTATTAATAATTACTTTAATAATTATTATAATGATATCATCTGTATATATTCAGTATTGTTTGTTCATTTTTACTGTAAAACAAATATAAATTACAATACCGATATTTCTGGCTTATGTAATCATTTTCACACTTATTAAACATTCAGCACATATTTAGCTTCTGCTTACTGATTTTTATTTTTATTTCGATTAACGCTGCATGCACACATTTCTTTGTTTCACAGTAAAAACTAATGTTGAAAACAGTTGTGCTGCTTCATATTTTTAGGAAAAATCCCGGATACATTTTATTTCTCTGGATCCACAGATGAACACAGCAGCATTTATTTGAGACAGAAATATTATTATAACTGTCTTTTTTGTCACTTTTGATCAGCTTAATGATTTTTTAATGGCATTTTTGAATATTAATGTCTCAGTTTTTTTAAAAAAAAAGTTACAAAGCAACACTGTTACAATATTGAGAAGACTGTACAATATTTATTAATCGCTTTTCATTAATATTTTACAACAGTGCCAAAAATTTGTCCTTCTAAGAATGAGAAAAGTCTTCTAAAGACACGTAATAAATGTCCACTAAAGTCTCTTCAGTATTTCAAATGACTCTAATAATTGAATCCCTCAAACAAAACACAAATTAGTCAACTAAACTCATAATTAGCAGTGATCTCCATCAGAGTGTGAACGCAGCGCTGCAGAGCTGAATAAATGAGGATGTTTCACGGCTGCGTGTGGCTTTGATCTCAACAACTTCAGGCTTGTTAAAGCTCTTTTTTTTTTGTTCTTGTCTTGTAAAATGACTTTCCTTTGAGATCTGCTCTCTGATTGAGGACACCACTGCCATCTGAGAGACACACAGCCCCGCCCACAATCACAACTGATTGGCTAGTCAGTTCATTAATTCTGATTGGCTGTGAGAGCATGGAGTGTAAAAAATCTCTACTAATTTTCTTATTTTTTAACAGCGTCTGATGAACCTGAGCTGAGATTGATCATTGATGGCATCTAGTGTTTTAAACCAATCACATCACTATTAAAATATCTTTTAACAACTGTTTAATAGGGAAGTTTATGTAGATAAACTACATTACCCATGATGCTGCACAGAAATTCCACCAATCAGAAAGTGGCAGTAAGCTCCGCCCACTTCCATGAAGCACTGTGAATGACTTGTATACTGTGAAATACTTGTATTTTCAATATTTCTATATAACAGTTATTTAAAATGTGTTGCTTTATAGTACATTGTTCTATCTATCGTTTTATCGCTCTATACATCCATTCGTCTGTTCATCTATCCATCTATCTATCCATCTATCTATCCATCATTCTATCTATCTATCTATCTATCTATCTATCTATCTATCTATCTATCTATCTATCTATCTATCTATCTATCTATCTATCTATCTATCTATCTATCTATCGTTTTATTGATCTATCTATCTATCGCTCTATCCATCCACACATCTGTTCATCTGTCCATCCATCCATCCATCCATTCATCCATCCATCTATCTCTTCATCTGTCCCTGTCCGTCCGTCTATCCATCCATCAATTCATCCATCCATCCATCTATCTATCTATTGTTTTATTGATCTATCTATCTATCTATCTATCTATCGCTCTATCCATCCACACATCTGTTCATCTGTCCATCCATCCATCCATCTCTTCATCGTCCCTGTCCGTTCGTCTATCCATTGTTCTATCCATCCATCAATTCATCCATCCATCTATCCATCCATCTATCTATCTATCTATCTATCTATCTATCTATCTATCTATCTATCTATCTATCTATCTATCTATCTATCTATCTATCTATCTATCTATCTATCTATCTATCTATCTATCTATCTATCTATCTATCTATCTATCTATCTATCTATCGTTTTATTGATCTATCATCTATCTATCCATCCACACATCTGTTCATCTGTCCATCCATCTATCCATCCATCTATCTATGTCTTCATCTGTCCCTTTCCATCAGTCTATCCATCCATCTATCTATCCATCCATCCATTCATCCATCCATCCATCCATCCATCTATCTATCTATCTATCGTTTTATTGATCTATCTATCTATCGCTCTATCCATCCACACATCTGTTCATCTGTCCATCCATCCATCCATCCATTCATCCATCCATCTATCTCTTCATCCGTCCCTATCCGTCCGTCTATCCATCCATCTATCTATCTATTGTTTTATTGATCTATCTATCTATCTATCTATCGCTCTATCTATCCATCCACACATCTGTTCATCTGTCCATCCATCCATCCATCTCTTCATCCGTCCCTGTCCGTTCGTCTATCCATTGTTCTATTCATCCATCAATTCATCCATCTATCTATCTATCTATCTATCTATCTATCTATCTATCTATCTATCTATCTATCTATCTATCTATCTATCTATCTATCTATCTATCTATCTATCTATCGTTTTATTGATCTATCATCTATCTATCCATCCACACATCTGTTCATCTGTCCATCCATCTATCCATCCATCTATCTATGTCTTCATCTGTCCCTTTCCATCAGTCTATCCATCCATCTATCCATCCATCCATCCATCCATCCATCCATCTATCTATCTATCTATCGTTTTATTGATCTATCTATCGCTCTATCCATCCACACATCTGTTCATCTGTCCATCCATCCATCCATCCATTCATCCATCCATCTATCTCTTCATCCGTCCCTATCCGTCCGTCTATCCATCCATCTATCTATCTATTGTTTTATTGATCTATCTATCTATCTATGGCTCTATCTATCCATCCACACATCTGTTCATCTATCCATCCATCCATCTATCTCTTCATCCGTCCCTGTCCGTCCGTCTATCCATCCATCAATTCATCCATCCATCCATCCATCCATCCATCTATCTATCTATCTATCTATCTATCTATCTATCTATCTATCTATCTATCTATCTATCTATCTATCTATCTATCTATCTATCTATCTATCTATCTATCTATCTATCTATCTATCTATCTATCTATCTATCTGTCTATTTGTCTGTCTGTCTGTCTGTCTGTCTGTCTGTCTGTCTGTCTGTCTATCTATCTATCTATCCATCCATCCATCCATCCATCTATCATTTTATTGATCTATCTATCCATCTATCTATCCATCCACACATATGTTCATCTGTCCATCCATCCATATCCATCCATATCCATCCATCTATCTATCTATCTATCTATCTATCTATCTATCTATCTATCTATCTATCTATCTATCTATCTATCTATCTATCTATCTATCTATCTATCTATCTATCTATCTATCTATCTATCTATCTATCTATCTATCTATCTATCTATATCCATCCATCCATCCACACGTCTGTCCATCTGTCCATCCATCCATCCATCCATCCATCGATGCATCTATCTAAATAAATATTTAGCAAATACATTTCACATACATTGCTTCTACATTTATTTCAAATTCACGTTTACAGTATTTATAATGGCAGTGCATCATGGGATTGTAGTTCACTCCCTCATTAAATCTTTATCTTTTTCTCAGATTATCTTCTGATCCTCGAGTCAGTGTTTACATCATCGTGCCTCTCCTGCTGGCTTTGCTTCGTGACTCTGAACGATTTCTAAAAAGCCATTTGTCAGAAGAACAGAAGTAAACACTTCCAGAACAACCAGTGCATATAAAGTGGGCGGGGTTACAGTTCTCCAGTGAGCTGTGATTGGCTGTGGTGGTGAAGCGGGCTCCCTGATTGGCTGCTGGAGGCTGTGATTGACAGACAGCTGGCGTCCCTGCAGTATCAGGTAATTCTGGCGCTCCAGAAACACTGAAGCAGCTTGTGGCTTTATTAAAGGCGGTGATTGCTGGAACTCACTGCGGTCCGGCTCCAAACAACAACCTCTCAACAATTAACTAGCAATCAGACGCGGCTCCCAGGGGCCCGCTGGAGAACGGGCCCCGCTGACAGCAGCTAATCCACTTATTCAGTGCTAAACCCCACAACAACACATGATTAATTGTTGCGAGACGCCGTTTCAGCATAAAACTGCTCAGCGTGTGTGTGTGTGTGTCTGAGTATGTGTGTGTGCTGACAGGTCAGTTTTCCACAGTGGTTACACACTTGTGACACACTTCAGTCTAGAAATGATCAGACAACAAAATAATGAATGTCTGTCTTATTTTGAGTGTGTGTGTGTGTGTGTGTGTGTGTGTGTGTGTGTGTGCATGTATCAGTGTTTGTGTGAGTGTGTATATGTGAAAGAGTGTGTGTGTGTGTGTGTGTGTGTGTGTGTGTGTGTGTGTGTGTGTGTGTGAGGGTGAGTGTTCGAGTACGTGTTCGTGTGTGTATCTGTGTGTGTGCATGCATCAGTCTTTGTGCATGTGTGTGTTTGTGTGTATGTGAGTGATCTGTGTGTGTGTATATGTGAGAGAAAGAGTTTGTTTGTGAGTGAGTGAGTGTGTGAGTGAGTGTGTATGTGTTTGTGAGAGAGCGAAAGAAAATGTGTGTATGAGTGTGTGTTTGAGAGAGATTGTGTCTGAGAAACATTGTGTGTGAGTGTATGAAGCTCTGTCTTACCTTGAGTGGCAATGTAGTGATTGGGCCGATGGTATCCCTGTGAAGAACACACACACACACACACACACACACACACACACACACACACACACACACACACACACACACACACACACACACACACACACACACACACACACACAAAAAAAATCATTACAGGTTGAAAAGAAAGTATGTAAAATAGTAGATAACTGGAATATCTGATGATGATATTATTGCTTATTAGGGATGCACCGATACCATTTTTTTGGAACCGATCCGATCTCGATACCAAAATTTGACTGATACAGATCCGATTCCGATACTGTGCTGTTTTAATTATTTTTATTATTTTTAGTATTTTTATTATTATAGTTCTGGTGATAAACTCAGAATTCCACAGATTTTCCGCAGTATTCCACAGTATTCCACTGAATTCCCCAGATTTTCCACAGTATTCCGCAGAATTCCCCAGATTTTCCACAGTATTCCGCAGAATTCCCCAGATTTTCCACAGTATTCCGCTGAATTCTGCAGATTTTCCACAGTATTCCGCTGAATTCCGCAGATTTTCCACAGTATTCCGCTGAATTCCACAGTATTCCGCAGATTTTCAGCCCATAATTATTTCTGTTTATTTACTTGAGTAAATGTGTGTAAATCTAAATTTATTCAGTTTTTAAATTAATTACAGTAATAGTATTGACTAATATAAAAAATGTTCATCTGCTTTATGTACAATGCAGTTTGTACAGTAATATTTTGTCTTTTAGTAGAGATATTATATGAGAGACTTGCTTTATTTACCAAATAAAGTGAATCTAATTGGATTTGCATTTTAAACATTAAATAAAAGTTAAAAATATATTATTTTTTATTTCACATATTAAGGTTTTAGTTATGAGACTCCCAAAATAATTCCTGCAGAAATCTGCAGATTTTTACCAAAATTCTCCACAGAAATTGCAAAAAACGTCCGCAGATTCCGTCTGGCTCTACCTATAGGCCTACTGTATATGACAGACGGCACAATCTAACTAAACATGATGCTTGCTATCAACTATGGGCTACATTATTTGAGCATTCATTATGACATTGATCTGATCTGTTGTGGTCCAACTTATGTTTCCTTTTTAATATTAAGATTTGTCTTTGAAATCTGTAATAGGCTTCCACTATTGACCCTAATCGTTGGTGGAATAATCCGCCTTTTAGCAAAGCCTGATATTTTCCTGCAGGTTTGAAGCAGACTAAACTAAACTGTCTGAGTTTTACCTGATAAACTTTCCCTTGCATAAACTCGCCGTGAGCGAGATGAAGAAACTGAAAGCATGTCTAAAAAATTATCTTTTTTTTTTAATTTATCTTTAGCACTTCATTTGGTATAATCTGTTGGTTATTTTAATGTATTTTTGTTGGTCAGTTATCTACAAAATAAACAAGAATATTTGAGGTGAAGTTCAAAACAAGGTCTGCTTATGTGCTTCAGTGCACAAACTGACAAACTGGTCTGTTAAATAAAATGTTAATATATATAAAATGACAGTGAAATATTCACCGTTTCAGAGCAGCCTATATTAGGCTAAATCATTTTCAACTAATGACAATTCATATTGCGCCCGTCAGTTTCACTTTTAATAATTTAATCAACTACTTAGACCACAATGAGACAGGCTTTCCAAACTATTCGCAGCACTGAAAGTATTCTCCTCAGAAGAATAAACTCAGTCGGAAGGATGACAGAACAGAAACTTATTGTAAGAATAATCTTACGGAGCGGCGCATGTCGAGTCTGCTCAGCCGGTGCCTGAATGAAGCGCTTGCATCACTGAGACACTTCTAATACAGCAGCACAAAAATCAGTGCGTTGAGGATCTGTCCAGAGTAATATTAAGCCTTTTCTGATTTAAATGTTTCAGGTAGGCCTACTGTGTGTGAAGAGCAGGTAATAACCCTCTCTACTCCAGTGTTGTGAATGCGATCTGCTGATCTAACAGACACAGCGCAACATGATTTAGAAACAGCAATGATCTCCCTGTTTCAGATCAAAATGAACCCATTGAATGCAGAACTAAATGCATTTCTCCACTGATTACTTAAACTAACAGGAACAGGAACAGTCTTGGAGAGTTTTTCGTGTTGTAATGAACGCAACACGGCGATGCAGTGGCGCAGTAGGTAGTGCTGTCGCCTCACAGCAAGAACGTCGCTGGGTCGCAGGTTCGAACCTCGGCTGGGCTGTGTCAGTTGGCGTTTCTGTGTGGAGTTTGCATGTTCTCCCTGCATTCGCATGGGTTTCCTCCGGGTGCTCCGGTTTCCCCCACAGTCCACAGGTGAATTGGGTAGGCTAAATTGTCCATAGTGTATGAGTGTGAATGAGTGTGTGGATGTTCCCAGAGATGGGTTGCGGCTGGAAGGGCATCCGCTGCGTAAAATCGTGCTGGATAAGTTGGCGGTTCATTGCACTGTGGCGACCCCGGATTAATAAAGGGACTAAGCCGACAAGAAAATGAATGAATGAATGAATGAACGCAACACGCAGCTTGAATTGTGAATGAATGGAGAATGACTGACAGGCGCAGCGGCGGGAAGCGCTGAAGTGAACATGAATTTAAGCATATGAATATTCATCTGTACTTCACATTATAGAATCATTATAGAAAACTTTAGAACGGCTTCAGAACATTTGGGATATAGTAGGCCTACATGACGACTTTCTAGTGCCTTATAAAAAGCTTCTTTCGTGGTTTTTGTTGGCTTATAAGTTACACAGAAGATCGGATTTGGATCGCTACCAGCTGGCCGATAGCCGATCCAACAAAAATATGCGGTATCGAACAGATATCCGATCCAAGTATTGGGATTGGTGCATCCCTACTCCTTATAAATATTTATTATAATAATTAATCAATTATGATGACGACTAAAGGAAATAATAAAAAATGAGAGGAGAAAAAACAACTGAATGATTAATTTAACATCACTGGGCTTTAAAATCACACACACACACACACACACACACACACACACACACAAATATGTATGTGCATCCAAAAAAAAACACTCAGTCCTAAAGTTATTGCACACTGAATCCGAAATTTGTCCGTAATTTTCGCACTTAAAAAATAAATTCGACCTCGGGTTGTGTAAATCATACTGACACACCGCCTCTGAAATGTTCGTCCGTCATAAAAAAATTTGAACCGGGTTTGATTTTTTCCACATCCAGAAAATCGCTCTGAGAGGTGTTTTGACAGTCCAGAGTCACCGTACAAGCGAAAAGCTAAACAGAGAATGCCGTCATTTGAGCTACAGGTGACTTTATGACAAACAGAGAGCATGAAATGAAGACAGAATGTGGCGGATAGTATGCTGGACTCAGTGACTGCTGTACTTCTCACCCGCTGCTGTTTGGTGTGTGCATGTGTGTTCATACATTAGACATACTGCTCATAGACATTATAACAGAAAGCATGGTCGTCTTTTGGCCCATTGCTTCAACACATCAATGCGGCCATCATCTATTATAATGTCTAAAGGTACTGCCAGTCTCTGTTCAGGATTGGTTTACATTCATAAATGTGTGAAATATCACAAAGCAATCTATTAAAATTCTACTGATTTCCTGAAATAAAC
>LR812542.1:47885562-47898062 GCA_903798195.1 Danio kyathit
GCATTTGTATGTGTGTGTGTGTGTGTGTGTGTGTGTGTGTGTGTGTGTGTGTGTGTGTGTGTATAAGTGTGTACGCATATGTGTGAGTCTGAGTGTGTGTGTCTGTATGTGAGTCTGCATAAAAGTGTGTGTGTGTGTGTGTATGTATATAAGAGTGTGTGTGCGCGAGTCTGAGTGAGTGTGTGTGTGTACGCATATATTTGAGTCAATGTGTGCATAAGTGAGTGCGTGAATGAGTGTGTGAGTGTGCATGAATGTGTGCGCGTGTGCATAAGTGAGCGTGTGTGTGCATCTAAGTGAGTGTGTGTGTGTGAGAGTGTGTTTGTGTGTACATCTGAGTGTGTATGTAAGTGTGTGTTTATGATTGTTTGCTTGAATGTGTGTGTGTGCGTATGCATGTGTGTGTGAGTCTGCGTAATTATGTAAGACTGTGTGTTTCTGTGAGTCTGTGTGTGTGTATGCGTCAGTTCGAGTCTGAATGTGTGTGTATGTGTAAGACTGTGTGTGTGTGTTGCTCTGTCTCCAGTGAGAGTGTTTGATGTTGTGAATGCAGAGTTGTTCTTCACGTACAGGCGATGATGTTTCCGTATCGGTTCTTCATGCGGTTCTCATCTTTTTTAGCCGAGTCCCACGGAGCCGCCTGCCCTTCAAAGAAACTCTGAAACACAAACACACACACAACACACATGAGCGAATCAACACACAACACATGTACAGCTACACCACAGAACTTGATTGCAGATGCGCACACACACACACAACATCTATAAAAGGCAAAAAAGAGTTTATTTAGCAAAATATAAACAATGCAAGAGCAAGAATTTGGTTTATTAACAGTGCTCAAACTCATGTACAGTTTACACATGTTGATATATTAAGTACATTCGCTATTTCACCCCTACTCCTTTGTTTGTAATGGTTTGATCCACCTTTATTGGACTGTTTTAAGTTATACACTCTCTCTCTCTCTGTCTCTCTCTCTATATATATTAGAGCTTTATTAGGTACACCTGTCCAACTGCTCGCTAACACAAATTTGTAATCAGCCAATCACATGGCAGCAGCTCAATGCATTTAGGCATGTAGACACGGTCAAGACGATCTGCTGCAGGTCAAAGCGAGCATCAGAATGGGGAAGAAAGGGGATTTAAGAGACTTTGAACGTGGCATGGTTGTTGCTGCCAGACGGGCTGCTCTGAGTATTTCAGAAACTGCTGATCTACTGGGATTTTCACGCACAACCATCTCTAGGGTTTACAGAGAATGGTCCGACAAAGAGGAAATATCCAGTGAGCGGCAGTTCTGTGGGCGCAAATGCCTTGTTGATGCCAGAGGTCAGAGGAGAATGGCCAGACTGGTTCCAGCTGATAGAAAGGCAACAGTAACTCAAATAAGCACTCGTTACAACCGAGGTCTGCAGAAGAGCATCTCTGAACACACAACACGTCCAACCTTGAGGCGGATGGGCTACAGCAGCAGAAGACCACACCGGGTGCCACTCCTGTCAGCTAAGAACAGGAAACTGAGGCTACAATTCACACAGGCTCACCAAAACTGGACAATAGAAGATTGGAGAAACGTTGCCTGGTCTGATGAGTCTCCATTTCTGCTGCCACATTCGGATGGTCGGGTCAGAATTTGGCCTCAACAACATGAAAGCATGGATCATCCTGCCTTGTATCAGCGGTTCAGGCTGGTGGTGGTGGTGTAATGATGTGGGGGAGATTTTCTTGGCACACTTTGGGTTCATTAGTACCAATTGAGCATGGTGTCAACGCCACAGCCTACCTGAGTATTGTTGCTGACCATGTCCATCCCGTTATGACCACAGTGTCTCCATCTTCTGATGGCTACTTCCAGCAGGATAACGCACCATGTCATAAAGCGCCAATCATCTCAGACTGGTTTCTTGAACATGACAATGAGTTCACTGTACTCAAATGGCCTCCACAGTCACCAGAGCTCAATCCAATGGAGCACCTTTGGGATGTGGTGGAACGGGAGATTGGCATCATGGATGTGCAGCCGACAAATCTGCAGCAACTGTGTGATGCTATCATGACAATATGGAGCAAAATCTCTGAGGAATATTTCCAGTAGCTTGTTGAATCTCTGCCATCAAGGATTAAGGCAGTTCTGAAGGCAAAAGGGGTCCAACCAGGTACTAGTAAGGTGTACCTAATAAAGTGGCCGGTGAGTGTATCTATTAAATGATAAAATATACAGGTAAAGACAAAATTATACTCTCTCCTGTGCAATATTATTATTTTTTTAAATATTTCCCCAGTGATTTTTAATAGAGCAAGGAACATTTTCACAGTATTTTTACTATATCTATTTTTTAGTTTGGAAAAAGTCTCATTTCTTTTAGTTTGGCTGGAATACAAAAAAACATTTAAAAATATGTGGTCAATATTATTAGCCCCCTTAAGAAATTATTATTTCGATTGTCTACAGCTAATGACTTGCCTAATTAATCTAGTTAAGCCTTTAAATTGCACTTTATCTTGAAGAATATCTAGTCTAATATTATTAATATTATATTAACTATTATGATTACAAATACGTTAAAAAAAAAATCAACAATTGGGAAATATTTGAAAAATAAAATTACAATTTCACAGGAGGGCCAATGATTTTGCCTTCAACCGTATTATGCATAAAATATAATCAATATTTTCAATGCATTTAGGAATTAAACATGCAATGCAATGCCAAAACCCCTGCTTAATAATATGCACTGGCTATGAGCATGTGCATATTTAAAATATCTATTGCACTCCCTCCCCACCTGTACTTTTAAAAGCTATTTATCTGAAGGCTAATATTATATTCACTGCTATAAAACGCATGCTTGGAGAGTTTAATTGGCTTCTCGCTCTGAGTGCAGGACTCGCAGTGAATGAAATAAAAGCAGAATAACATCAGACGGCTGTTCCTCCTCAACACAAACTCATCAAACATTAATACAGCACGAGAAAAAGGCCGTGCAATTACAGCTAATTATGAAAATAAACGTCAGCGCTGGCGTCTGAAGGCCAGTGGAGCGCCGGCTCTTTCTGCAGGTATAAATACAGCATTATCTGCAACACATCATTGCATCCTCACACAATGGATATGATTGGCTGTGATTGAAAATGAGAATGAAATAAAGCTTCATCTGCACAGAATCGGCTCCATCATCGTGTCTTTGTGTTTAATGGCTGATATTCAGCGCTTTAACACTCTACGCTTTCTGACCGGCTTAAACGGCCTTCCATTAGCAGATCTGTGAGTGAGGTTATCAAGATACTGAGATATAAATGCAGTCTTGCAAGATATAAACTCAGTATTGTTGTATGTAAAATCAGTATTGTGAGATATAAATTCATTATTGCCAGATGTAAATTCTGCATTTTGAGATAGAAATTAAGTATTGTGAGATGTAAATTCTGCATTTTGAGATAGAAATTCAGTATGTTGATATGTAAATTTAATATTTTGATATGTAAATTGAGTATTTTGATATGTAAATTCAGTATTTTGAGATGTAAATTCAGTATTGTGATTTAAATTCAGTATTTTGAGATGTAAATTCAGTATTTTAGGATGTAAATTCAGTATTTTGATATGTAAAATGAGTATTTTGATATGTTAATTCAGTATTTTGAGATATAAATTCAGTATTGTGATTTAAATTCAGTATTTTGAGATGTAAATTCAGTATTTTAAGATGTAAATTCAGTATTTTGAGATAGAAATTCAGTACTGTGATATTCAGTATTGTGAGATGCAAATTAAGTATTTAGAAATGCCAATTGAACTTTGCAAAATGTACAATATGCATTTCTACAAATAAATTTAGTATTGCAAGATTTAAATTCAGTATTTTGAGTTGTCATGAGATGTAAACTCAATATTAAAATATGTTAATTCAGTATTGCAGTATGTAAATGCAGTATTTTAGATATAAATCCAGTACTGTGAGATGTAAAGTCAGTATTGTAAGAGGTAAAATTCAGTATTTTGAGATGTAAAGTCAGTATTTTGAGATGTAAAGTCAGTATTGTGAGATGTAAAGTCAGTATTGTGAGATGTAAAGTCAGTATTGTGAGATGTAAAGTCAGTATTGTGAGAAGTAAAGTCAGTATTGTTAGATATAAATTCAATGCGTTGAGACATACATTTAGTATTCTGAGATGTAAATTCAGTATTCTAAAATGTAAATTCAGTATTAAGATGTAAATTCAGTATTTTGAGATGTAAATTCAGTATTAAGATGTAAGTTCAGTATTTTGATATGTAAATTCAATATTTCGAGATGTAAATTCAGTATTGTGAGATATAAATTCAATACTTTGAGACAAATTTAGTATTCTGAAATGTATATTCAGTATTGAGATGCAAATTCAGTATTGAGATGTAAATTCAGTAGTGTGAGATATAAATTCAGTATTGAGATGTAAATTCAGTATTGAGATATAAATTCAGTATTGTGAGATGTAAATTCAGTATTGTGAGATGTAAATTCAGTATTGAGATGTAAATTCAGTATTGCGAGATGTAAATTCAGTATTGAGATGTAAATTCAGTATTGAGATGTAAATTCAGTATTGAGATGTAAATTCAGTATTGAGATGTAAATTCAGTATTGCGAGATGTAAATTCAGTATTGAGATGTAAATTCAGTATTGTGAGATGTAAATTCAGTATTGAGATGTAAATTCAGTATTGAGATGTAAATTCAGTATTGCAAGATGTAAATTCAGTATTGAGATGTAAATTCAGTATTTCGAGATGTAAATTCAGTATTAAGATGTAAATTCAGAATTTTGAGATGTAAATTCAGTATTAAGATGTAAATTCAGAATTTTGAGATGTAAATTCAGTATTGAGATGTAAATTCAGTATTGAGATGTAAATTCAGTATTAAGATGTAAGTTCAGTATTTTGATATGTAAATTCAATATTTCGAGATGTAAATTCAGTATTGTGAGATATAAATTCAATACTTTGAGACAAATTTAGTATTCTGAAATGTATATTCAGTATTGAGATGCAAATTCAGTATTGAGATGTAAATTCAGTAGTGTGAGATATAAATTCAGTATTGAGATGTAAATTCAGTATTGAGATATAAATTCAGTATTGTGAGATGTAAATTCAGTATTGTGAGATGTAAATTCAGTATTGAGATGTAAATTCAGTATTGCGAGATGTAAATTCAGTATTGAGATGTAAATTCAGTATTGAGATGTAAATTCAGTATTGAGATGTAAATTCAGTATTGAGATGTAAATTCAGTATTGCGAGATGTAAATTCAGTATTGAGATGTAAATTCAGTATTGTGAGATGTAAATTCAGTATTGAGATGTAAATTCAGTATTGAGATGTAAATTCAGTATTGCAAGATGTAAATTCAGTATTGAGATGTAAATTCAGTATTTCGAGATGTAAATTCAGTATTAAGATGTAAATTCAGAATTTTGAGATGTAAATTCAGTATTAAGATGTAAATTCAGAATTTTGAGATGTAAATTCAGTATTGAGATGTAAATTCAGTATTGAGATGTAAATTCAGTATTAAGATGTAAATTCAGAATTTTGAGATGTAAATTCAGTATTAAGATGTAAATTCAGAATTTTGAGATGTAAATTCAGTATTGAGATGTAAATTCAGTATTGAGCTGTAAATTTAGTATTTTGAGATGTAAAATCAGTATTGAGATGTAAATTTAGTATTTTGAGATGTAAAATCAGTTTTGAGATGTAAATTCAGTATTGAGATGTAAATTCAGTATTGTCCAATATAAATTCAGTATTGAGATGTAAAGTCAATACTTTGAAACATAAATTTAGCATTCTGAAATGTAAATCCAGTACTTTGAGATGTAAACTCAGTATTGAGATGTAAATTCATTTGAGACATAACCTTAGCATTCTGATATGTAAATTCAGTAATGCAAGATATAAATTCAGTATTTTGACATGCAAATTCAGTATTGCGAGATGTCATCTTACTGTTGTGATATGTAAATTCAGTATTGCGAGATATCATCTTACTGTTGTGATATGTAAATTCAGTATTGCGAGATGTAAATTTAGTATTTTGAGATGTAAATTCAGTATTGAGATGTAAATTCAGTATTGTCCAATATAAATTCAGTATTGAGATATAAAGTCAATACTTTGAAACATAAATTTAGCATTCTGAAATGTAAATCCAGTACTTTGAGATGTAAACTCAGTATTGAGATGTAAATTCAGTATTGTGAGATATAAATTCAATACTTTGAGACAAATTTAGTATTCTGAAATGTATATTCAGTATTGAGATATAAATTCAGTATTGAGATGCAAATTCAGTATTGAGATGTAAATTCAGTAGTGTGAGATATAAATTCAGTATTGAGATGTAAATTCAGTATTGAGATATAAATTCAGTATTGAGATGTAAATTCAGTATTGAGATGTAAATTCAGTATTGCGAGATGTAAATTCAGTATTGAGATGTAAATTCAGTATTGAGATGTAAATTCAGTATTGAGATGTAAATTCAGTATTGAGATATAAATTCAGTATTGAGATGTAAATTCAGTATTGAGATGTAAATTCAGTATTGCGAGATGTAAATTCAGTATTGAGATGTAAATTCAGTATTGTGAGATGTAAATTCAGTATTGAGATGTAAATTCAGTATTGAGATGTAAATTCAGTATTGCAAGATGTAAATTCAGTATTGAGATGTAAATTCAGAATTTCGAGATGTAAATTCAGTATTAAGATGTAAATTCAGAATTTTGAGATGTAAATTCAGTATTGAGATGTAAATTCAGTATTGAGATGTAAATTTAGTATTTTGAGATGTAAAATCAGTTTTGAGATGTAAATTCAGTATTGTCCAATATAAATTCAGTATTGAGATATAAAGTCAATACTTTAAAACATAAATTTAGCATTCTGAAATGTAAATCCAGTACTTTGAGATGTAAACTCAGTATTGAGATGTAAATTCATTTGAGACATAACCTTAGCATTCTGATATGTAAATTCAGTAATGCAAGATATAAATTCAGTATTTTGACATGCAAATTCAGTATTGCGAGATGTCATCTTACTGTTGTGATATGTAAATTCAGTATTGCGAGATGTCATCTTACTGTTGTGATATGTAAATTCAGTATTGCGAGATGTAAATTTAGTATTTTGAGATGTAAATTCAGTATTGAGATGTAAATTCAGTATTGTCCAATATAAATTCAGTATTGAGATGTAAATTGAGTATTGAGATATAAAGTCAATACTTTGAAACATAAATTTAGCATTCTGAAATGTAAATCCAGTACTTTGAGATGTAAACTCAGTATTGAGATGTAAATTCAGTATTGTGAGATATAAATTCAATACTTTGAGACAAATTTAGTATTCTGAAATGTATATTCAGTATTGAGATATAAATTCAGTATTGAGATGCAAATTCAGTATTGAGATGTAAATTCAGTAGTGTGAGATATAAATTCAGTATTGAGATATAAATTCAGTATTGAGATGTAAATTCAGTATTGAGATGTAAATTCAGTATTGAGATGTAAATTCAGTATTGAGATGTAAATTCAGTATTGAGATGTAAATTCAGTATTGTGAGATGTAAATTCAGTATTGAGATGTAAATTCAGTATTGAGATGTAAATTCAGTATTGAGATGTAAATTCAGTATTGAGATATAAATTCAGTATTGCAAGATGTAAATTCAGTATTGAGATGTAAATTCAGTATTGAGATATAAAGTCAATACTTTGAAACATAAATTTAGCATTCTGAAATGTAAATCCAGTACTTTGAGATGTAAACTCAGTATTGAGATGTAAATTCAGTATTGTGAGATATAAATTCAATACTTTGAGACAAATTTAGTATTCTGAAATGTATATTCAGTATTGAGATATAAATTCAGTATTGAGATGCAAATTCAGTATTGAGATGTAAATTCAGTAGTGTGAGATATAAATTCAGTATTGAGATATAAATTCAGTATTGAGATGTAAATTCAGTATTGAGATGTAAATTCAGTATTGAGATGTAAATTCAGTATTGAGATGTAAATTCAGTATTGTGAGATGTAAATTCAGTATTGAGATGTAAATTCAGTATTGAGATGTAAATTCAGTATTGAGATGTAAATTCAGTATTGAGATGTAAATTCAGTATTGAGATGTAAATTCAGTATTGAGATATAAATTCAGTATTGCAAGATGTAAATTCAGTATTGAGATGTAAATTCAGTATTGAGATATAAAGTCAATACTTTGAAACATAAATTTAGCATTCTGAAATGTAAATCCAGTACTTTGAGATGTAAATTCAGTATTGAGATGTAAATTCATTTGAGACATAACCTTAGCATTCTGATATGTAAATTCAGTAATGCAAGATATAAATTCAGTATTTTGACATGCAAATTCAGTATTGCGAGATGTCATCTTACTGTTGTGATATGTAAATTCAGTATTGTGAGATGTAAATTTAGTATTTTGTGATCGAAATTCAGCATTGCAATATAAGATCAGTATTTTTACACATGCTTTCAGTATTGTGAGTCTTTGTGTTTAATGGCTGATATTCAGAGCTTTAACACTCCATGCCTTTTGACCAGCTTAAACGTCTTCGAGTCTTCGATTAGCAGATCTGTGATTGAGGTTACAGTCGACTCAGCCTCAGATTACAGTAAACTGTTTATCGCTGGATGAATCATGTCTTGGGAAAAGAGGAGTCAGATTTAACCTGCAATGATCTTCAGTTTGTTGTAGTCCAGCAACTGAAAACATTACAAAACTCACATCTTCTGAAGAAAGTCTTATTTGTTGTATTAAATTTTAAAAAAGCATTTTAAGGTCAATAATATTAGCCCCCTTAATGTATGTTGGCGTTGGAGTTCTCTATTATGTGTTATTTGGGAATAAATCTAAAAGACTGTTGCATGCAACTGTACATGCAACCTCATAAGTGTCATGATTTGTTCATGCATTTAATCCGTTTGTTCGTATTTCCTCCCACCATCAAGAGCCATTACGACCAATTTAATGCATGTTGACATTGCTGCTTTCTCATATGTGTTTTTTTGCTGGTCTGAAATCTTCAGCAGCTTGTTATTCAGCGCCGCTGGTGTCTTTGGAGACGTCTGTCCTTTCATGTCGCATCAGTGACAGCGAGACGAGAAAAATAAATAAAAAACAGCCACTGACAAGCACCTTTCAGATAATGAGATGCGGGAGTCGGACGCGAGACCACAGCGGGGAAATAATGACAACTGAGTCAAACTAGTGGAGACGGGTGTCAGACGCAGGAGTTTACCGCATGTCAGCAGAAAAACACATACGCCGATATTTAAATATTCAGAGCGCAGACGCCTTCCAGAGCTTTTTACAAAGCCAAGATGTGTTAGAGAGTGCAAATTCTGTCAAACAAACATTGACAGTGTTTCCGGGAGGATGTGTGTGTTTTTACTGGAGTGTAAACATGAGATGTAAAAACACACGCAGGGGGAACTTGAAGAAATAATTCACCCAAAGTTTAAATTCTCTTATAATTGCCTGATGTAAACTCAGTGTTGAGAGATGTAAACTTAGTATAAACTTTAAGAGATGTAAATTTAGTATGGCAATATGTAAATTTGGTAGTGCAATATGTAAATTCAGTATTGTAATATGTAAATTTAGTATTGCGAGATGTGAATTCAGTATTTTAACATGTAAATTCAGTATTGTGAGATGTAAATTCATTATTGTGAGATGTGAATTCAGTATTGCAATATAGAAATTTGGTATTGTGAGATGTAAATTCAGTATTTTAACATGTAAATTCAATATTGCAATATAGAAATTCAGTATTGCAAGATGCAAATTCAGTTGCCATATGTAAAATCAGCATTGTTAGATGTGAATTCAGTATTGTGAGATGTAAATTTGGTATTGTGAGATGTGAATTCAGTACTGCAATATGCAAATTCAGTATTGCAAGATGTAAGTTCAGTATTGCATTGAGTAAATTCAGTATTAAAATATGTAAATTCAATATTGTAAGATGTAAATTCAGTATTGAAATATGTAAATTCAGTATTGCGAGATGTAAATTCAGTATTGCATTATGTAAATTCAGTAGAGCATTATGTAATTTCAGTGTTTTGAGATGTAAATTCAGTATTGCATTATGTAAATTCAGTAGAGCATTATGTAATTTCAGTATTGTGAGATGTAAATTCAGTATTGCATTATGTAAATTCAGTATTGAAATGTAAATTCAGTATTGCATTATGTAAATTCAGTAGAGCATTATGTAATTTCAGTATTGTGAGATGTAAATTCAGTATTGCATTATGTAAATTCAGTAGAGCATTATGTAATTTCAGTGTTTTGAGATGTAAATTCAGTATTGCATTATGTAAATTCAGTAGAGCATTATGTAATTTCAGTATTGTGAGATGTAAATTCAGTATTGCATTATGTAAATTCAGTATTGAAATGTAAATTCAGTATTGCATTATGTAAATTCAGTATTGCAAGATGTAAATTTAGTATTGAAATATGTAAATTCAGTGTTGGAGATGTAAATTCAGTATTGAAATATGTAAATTCAGTATTGAGATGTAAATTCGGTATTGCAAGATGTAAATTCAGTATTGAAATATGTAAATTCAGTGTTGGAGATGTAACCTCAGTACTGCATTATGTAAATTCAGTATTGTGAGATGTAAATTCAGTATTCTGAGATGTAAATTCAGTATTGAAATATGTAAATTCAGCATTGAGATGTAAATTCAGTATTGCAAGATGTAAATTCAGTATTGCAAGATGTAAATTCAGTATTGAAATATGTAAATTCAGTGTTGGAGATGTAAATTCAGTACTGCATTATGTAAATTCAGTATTGTGAGATGTAAATTCAGTATTGAGATGTAAATTCAGTATTAGATGTAAAATCAGTATTGAGATGTAAATTCAGTATTTATGGAAATTCAGTATTGAGATGTAAACTCAGTATTGCATTATGTAAATTCAGTAGTGCAATATGTAAATTCAAAATTGTGAGATGTAAATTCAGTATTGGAATATGTAAATTCAGTATTGTGAGATGTTAATTCAGTATTGCATTATGTAAATTCAGTAGAGCATTGTGTAAATTCAGTATAGCCAGATGTAAATTCAGTATTGCATTAAGTAAATTTAGTATTGTGAGATGTAAATTCAGTACTATGACATGTGAATGCAGTATTTTGAGCTATACATTGCATGAAGGGGTATCTTCCAATTCTGACTTTTCTCTAATTATATTTTTATGCAAATGATTGCAAGCTTATCAAAGACTAACTTGCATTTATGCTAATGTGCATTTATATTAGCTTGCATTTCTGTTTATTAAATTATGTGTTGTCACGTTGTTCAACAATGCTTATTTTAGTGGCTATATATTTTAGCACAAGCATGCTGCTTTAAGAGTTGCAGAAGCGAAACTGTAGAGAATAATAATGATCCTCAGACTTAGCTTGATGGAAAAATAATCTTTTGAAATATAAAAAATGTGGTGCTGAATAAATAAGCTTCACAGCAGACTGGAACGGACGGCGATGGAGAAATGGCTGATAGGAAGCTCCAGGCTGTTTCTGTCCCTTTAGGCCACACGCTGTGATTGGCCGAGCCTCAAAACCACAGCCAATCAGACGCATGACTGAAATCATGAGCTAAAACACTATGGCACGATTCTAGACGCTTGCAAAAAACATCGTGATTCCTCCAGAAACAATCAAACACCATAACACGAATCTCTCTCAAAGCCAAACCCGTTTGATCTGAGGATAAATACAGAAGCAGAAGGAGGTGAAATCACATCAAATCAGCAGAGTTGAGCAATGAAACTGATGGCCAATAACACACACAAGTGCTCGCAAAGATGTCAAAACAAGCATGAATAAAACAAGCATATACGCCGCGCTTAATAATGCATGTTCTAAGCTGCGGTTGTCAATTACCAGCTTCTCTTTATTGTTATGCATCCCAGCATGCTCGGCTGAAAACATGGAGGCATTTGTGGATGAATTACTGCAGGAATGGATGAATTACTTCAGAAAAACCCCGACACTGACCGTATATGAGGGACAATTACACACTGTTAAACAAACATCCGTAAATGATCAGTTTTCCATATTTTGTGATTCATGTTTTTATTTTTCCTTGTTTATTTGTGCTTTTGAATTGCATTATGGGACTTTGATCTGTCTTCTGATAACCTTTAACCTTGAAAAGTTGGCAAAGGTGACTTTTTATTGACATGTAATAGTTTGCAGTGCTATTATTGGGTGTTGTATATTACGCTACAGAAACCTTGTAATAAACTGCAGAACATTTTCTGTTATTTTACACACTTATTTCTCTACATATTATTCCTTATACAATATACACTCACTGGCCACTTTATTAGGTACACCTTACTAGTACCGGGTTGGACCCTTTTGCCTTCAGAACTGCTT
>LR812542.1:47903062-47915562 GCA_903798195.1 Danio kyathit
TTGACTGATTTCTGTCAGAATCTTGGTCCATGCTGGTTCCAGTAGGTCTTCTGCAGTATTGGTGATGATTGATGCAGATCAACAGATGATTCAGCAGAGGAATCCACCTTCTGACACTTTATCATCAACTAGAAGTCCAGTTATTATGTGCTGCTCTTACAACTGAGATCCACCACAAGACTTTAGTCAGGGAGTGTAAATATATATAGAACATTTTAACAGTTCTCCTTTTGAAATACATTATATTTTTTTCTAATGTTAAGAGCAAATATTTTTCTTGTTAATTAACTCAACTTAATTAAGGTTGCTTCTCTTAAAATATCTCTGCTTCTGAAATAAATTAATTTCCAGTTTATTTATTAATTTATATAAAACAAAAACACTTTTTAATGCTCAATACTCTGGAGTAAGAAATCTTTTATTATGCTTCAATGTTTATTTAATTTATTTATTTTTGACATGTTTTTGTTGCCGTGTTATGCATATAATTACTTATTTTCCTGAAAACAAGGCCTGATTTCTGAAGATATTTTTATTCTAAATGTATCTTGGTTTAAGTACACTTCGATATTTATACAAGAAATCCATCAAAACATCTTTTATTTGCAGTAAACATGAGAATAGTTCATCCACAAATCCACCATTTTATTCACTTTCATGTCATTTCAAACCTTCACCACATTTTTATCCTCGTCAAAAATGAAATGAGATGCAAATACGAGCCTCGTTTAGATGGCAATAAACCGAAGTGTGATCATTCTACTAAACATCTCCTTCAGTGTTTCAGCTCAAATGTAAAGTCAAAACAAATCTGGAGTGACATGAAGATGATTGAATGATTGTTTGTGGTTAAATTATTCACAAGCTAAAAAGAAACGTGAAAGCTCATGCAGTGATGCATGAACCCAACACTGGTGACGTACACGCGTGTCACGGCCTGTTCACACCAAGCAGGATCACTATAATGATAAGGATAAAGATAGAGTTGTAAAAATGGTCGACAGTGTTAAAGAATAGCAGATTTATCAGCATAACTACAGCGAGAAACCACATATCATCACTTTCAGAAGGATAAACCACTGACAGCCAGACAATGACCAGTTCAAAGCAGAATCTACAAATAAACCGATCATCATCTGTTGTTCGTCTGTGTGGACACACATATATTAATCCTGTTTGGTGTGAACAGGCCTTAAGTACAGTAGGGGAAAAAAGCATTGAATATGTTTCCATTTTTCTCAGAACACATATTTCTAAAGGTGCTGTTGACTTGAAATGTTCACCAGATGTTGGTAACAACCAAATAAGTCCATATATGCAAAGAAAACAAATCTGACTAGTTTACAAATGAAGCTCTGTGTAATAAACTGAAATAGGGAAATAATACTGAACAGATGAAGAGCTCCCCTGTATATATTAACAACAGCGCAGTGGAGACTGTACAGCAGGTAACATTTGGTCTCTCCAAACCTCTTGTCTTGCAAAGAAAGCGCACCAGCGACTGCACTTTCTGAGAAGGTTAAAAAGAGCACACCTCAGCCCATCAATCCTCACAACTTTTACAGAGGAGCTGTTGAGAGTGTTCTCACTGATGGCATCTCCCTTTGGTATGAGAATAGCAGTGTATCTGACAAGAACACCATTAAGAAGATAATAAAGTCAGCTGAAAGGTGTCAAAATGACATCTATTGAGGAACTGTATCAACAACGTTGTCTGGCAAATAGCATTTTAAGGGATCCAACCCGCCCTGGCCATAGCCCGCTCACGCTCATGCCATCAGGCAGGCGGTACAGAAGCCTGAGGAGCAAATCAGTGCGGTTTCATGATAGTTTTATCCTGTCATTATAATACTTTTGAATAATACCGTATCTTAAATACTATAAGAATAGCTAGTATGTAATAATAAATCAATAAATAGTTAAATGAACACAAATTGTCAATATTTTAACTATTATAACAGAGTGTGCAATAGCTATTTAAGTACTAATTTACTCCCTTCTGTGATTGTTTAAAAGTGGGTTATATTTTATATAACTATATTTTTATATATTTATGAAACTATAAAAGCTTATTTATTATAGGTTTTATAGTGTTTGATGTTTTTTATGTTCTTGTTGGGTCTGATGCAACATTACAATTTCAAGAGTTCACATTTAGCTGATGATTGATTATGAAGCGTGTTTGTCATGCTGTCCCAGGAGAGAGCCCTGAGCTCATAAGATCCTCGAGCCCGGGGCTCCCTCCCGTTGCAAGGCGAGAGGGGAGTTTGAGCTCAGGTAGATCTGGAGAACTCCCCTGCTGTAGTAGCTAATGAACAGATAGTGATTGCTCTTAAGAGATAACTACTTACTAGGAGCATGTCTATGGTGCTGATTTGGATTAGTCAATTAATTTAAGTTGCATGTTTTTGGACGGTGGAAGGAAACCGCAAAACCCGGGTGAACCCACATGAGCACGGGGAGAATGTGTAAACTCCGCACAGAAACGTCAGCTGGCTTGGTAAGGACTAGAACCAGTGACGTTCTTGCTGTGAGGCAACAGTGCTAACCACTGGGCCACCATGCCACCCATCTAGGAAAGGAGGAGGAGTAGGGGTGGAAGGGGGGATTCTTCAAAATGAAGATGGCTGTTATATGGAACTGAGGGTATTTATAGTGGCTTTGGAATCGTCTGATTGGTGAATCATAAATTGAATAATGCAGGACCAGCCGCAAGCAATCATAAGCACGTGATCCTCTTCAAATTACTTTATAAATACACTTTACTTAATGTGATGTTCTGAATGACAAAAATAAAGGAATCTGAAACAAGAAAGAAAGAAAGAAAGAAAGAAAGAAAGAAAGAAAGAAAGAAAGAAAGAAAGAAAGAAAGAAAGAAAGAAAGGGAGGTGTATTTGGGCAGTGAAAACCCAGACGGCAGCTGTAGTTCTCAGTAGTTCTTCAGCAACCCTCTGCCCTTCCTCAGTGTAAATGAATATCAGCTGCTTCAGTCCAACATCTACATTAGCAGGAGGATGAAGATCAAACCTTTTTAGCAAGACAATGATCCAAAACACAGCCGAGGAGACTCTCAGATGCTTTCAGAGAAAGAAAATCAAGCTCTAGAATGGCCTAGCCAATCACCTGACTCTAATCCAATAGAGAATACAGAAAAAAAGCTCAGATTTGATAGACGAGACCCACAGAAGCATTCAGATTTTGACTCTGTTGTAGTCTGTGAGAAACTCACACCTGAGCAATGCATGAGGCTTCATTCTCCATATGAGGCGTCTTTAAGCTGCCGTCATTATATAAAGTGTTAAACACATTTCAATAGTTCAGCACTTTCTCCTTGTGTCATTTTTTATTGCACAGAACTCATTTTTCAGATTTGTTTGTTGTGTTTTATTTTAATGTCTGTATTGTTTGGGTTTTTACCAAAATCTGCTTCAATCCCATGTTAACAGCTCCTTTAGAAATATTATTCCCAGGAAAAAACATGACAAATTCAACACTTATTTCCCCCATATGCAGAAGCAGTGTGTGTGTGTATGTGTGTGTGTGTGTGTGTGAGTGAATAAATGTATATATCCGCACCTCGTACTCCTCCTTGAAGCCGTATCCCTCCGCACACTTCATCTGTGTGATGTGCTGCAGCAGATCTGCCACCCTGATGGCAGGATGGAGCTGACCCGTCTGATACGGGACGTCCAGCGCCTCTCGCTTCTTATAGGAGTGTGTGTGGGACTGGACCAGACTGCTGGTTTCACTGGTCATAGTGTGGTTCTCATCTGATGGAGGAAAAACACACACAAATGTTTAGAAAACACACATCAGACTCACACAGAAACACTCAATTCAGTCTGATGCTGATGCTTATGACTGGGTTTTTATTTTCAGGACAAATCTGTGTTTTCCAGGACAAACATTTAAACATTCAGAAATCAAGATATATTTATTGGAGAAGCAGAAGATTTCAAATACATTACAATATAAAGTCTTGTCTCCCCCCCCCCAAAAAAAAACAAATGAAGTAATGCACATTTATGTAGTGCATTTATTTTGTTTTCCAGTATACATTTCTATATTCTTTATATTTCAATAAATAAATAAATAAATACATATAAATATATATAATACTCTTTATTACAAAATAATATAAATTTAATATGTAATAATTTTATTACAAAATAAATGTAATCTATAAATATGTATACAAATATAATAATTTACTGTGCATACTTGCTTATAAACTTAAACTAATAATTGTATATATATGAATATGCCTGTGAATAAAATGTAATTATATTCTACATTTAAAAATAAATATATATATATATATATATATATATATATATACACATACATACACATGTATATTTTATACATCTAAATTCTTAAATTATAAATGTATAAAACTTTTATTTTTATATACTTTTAATACAAAAATATAAAAAATATAATCTTACATAAGGAATATTGCATACATATTTTCTACATATATATATTTTCTATATAACATACATATAATCTTATATCATTTCATTTGTATTACAAAACATAAATAAATACAATCAAGTCAAACTATAAAAGATATACGTATAAAATAAATCCATAAAACATATATACATATTTATTATTAACATGCTTTATTTTATGTATATGTGTTTCTATAGTTTTTTGTGTGTATATTTCACTTTCAGCTTAACATGTCAATTATTTCCATTTTTTGATTTCTGTTTTAGGTAAAGGTGCTAATCCTATTCCCAAAACACACTTTCAGCCAATCAGCAGTAAGGAATGTGAATATATTAAAAACAGGCAGAGCCTGTTGGGCTATCTGTGTTTAATTTGGCACTTTCAGATGATATTGTTTCGCAAAAAATAAAATGCTTAGTGCACCTTTAATAACCCTGGAATAATAATCAACCTGAAAAAATGTAGTCTTTTTTATTTATTTATCTTTTTTCCACACAATGTAGATTTTTAGTTTTTATTTTTAGGAAAGAACATTTTTGCTATGAGTCATTTTTTTTTATTATTATAATTTTTTCTGCACTTGCAGATTGTTTGCATTTTCTTTCTAATAAAGACAATGTTTGTTACATGTCATTTTATTTACATTATAATTTTCCCCCCACTTGCAGATTTTTTTATTTTTAATTTAAAAGAAAAATAATTATTGATTTGGGTCATTTAAAAAAAATGTCTGCACTTGCAGATTTTTATTTATTTTTTTGAGTAAGGCAATTTTAGATACAGGTAATTTTTTTAAAAGTTATAAATTTTTCGCTCTTGCAGATTGATTGATTGATTTAATTATTTATTTTAATTAGTTATTTTTATTATTTATTTTTAATGTATTTATATATATTTTTTTATTCTAAACCTAACCCTATTTTTTCTAAACATTTTAAACCTTTTATTCCAAGCCTAAATTTGTAAACAAACAAACAAACAAACAAACAAACAAACAAACAAACAAAACAAAAAACCCAAGAAATACATTTTGTGATATGGGTCATTTTTTAAAAATAATAATTTTTCTTCACATACACATTTTACATTTAAATTTTACATTTCAGCCGTTTACCTTCTCATCAAAACATATCTTGATTTGTACATTTGTAATGCCAAACAAAAACCAAAACACAATCACATCAGCAATAAAAAACAATAGGAAAATCGATTGAATTAATGCAGAAAAAACAACAACAGACATCAGCCAGAGGGGTCACCATGAACTCCACCATCAGACGTTTGCAGTATGATTTCCAGCATAAACTCAGTGGATTTAATAGAAACACAGGTTGAATTTGTAAAGGAAAGCATCAGAGCGGGAGCTGATGAACATGAGGAGATGAAGAGCACAGGAACACACACACACACACACACTAATAATGACGCTAATAATCCCACATGTGCATCAACAGAAAACATCCACACAAAGCCTCTGCGCTGGTCAGCTAGCTAAAGACCCGGCCGTCCGGCGTGAAATGAAGAGATGCAGTGAGTGAGATGATCAACGAGAGAGAGCGAGAGAAAGAGAGAGCCATGCTGGAGAAAAGGAGAGAGAAAGAGAGAGAGAGAGACGCCGCATGGACACTTACCATTAATGGGCACTTTTATAGAGGATACGTAACAGGTTAAACGTCAAGAAAGAAAACAGAAGAGAGAGGAAAAAGAAAGGGTGTAAGCAACAAGATAGTTGAAGCAGAGCAGCTACACATGAAGTCCAGAGACTGTCTGTCTATCTGTCTGTCTGAGGATTGTTCACTAGGTAGTACACACTATCTAGGGGATACTACACAGGAGCCATGATACACCACAGGTCAATCGGTGATTAGTCTGTGGGTCAATTCTGAATGTGGAATCAACGGCGGTGGGTTTTGACAGCTCGTGTTCAAATTTCATTGTTGATTGTGTAGTTTTGTTAACATTTTAAAGTGTAACATATTTAAACAACTAACATAAATCTGCTAAAGGTTGTAGCTTTGTTTAATTGTTATTTTAAAGTTCGGCATACTAAAACAACTTATGTAAATCTGCTAAATGTTGTAGCTTTTTAGTTAAATTTATCAAAAAATTGATGCAAGTTTGTTGTAGCTTTTTAATATATATATATATATATATATATATATATATATATATATATATATATATATATATATATATATATATATATATATATATACAGTTGAAGTCAGATTTATTAGCCCTCCTGAATTATTAGCCCCCCTATTTATTTTTCCCCCAATTTCTGTTTAACAGAGAGCAGATTTCTTCAACACATTTCTAATCATAATAGTTTTAATAACTCATCTCTAATAACTGATTTATTTTCTCTTTGCCATGATGACAGTAAATAATATTAGACTAGATATTCTTCAAGACACTTCTATACAGCTTAAAGTGACATTTAAAGGCTTAACTAGGTTAATTAGGGTAACTAGGCAGGTTAGGGTAATTAGGCAAGTTATTGTATAATGATGGTTTGTTCTGTAGACTATCGATAAAGAATATACCTTAAAGGGGCTAATAATATTGACCTTAAAATGATTTTTTAAAAATTAAAAACTGCTTTTATTCTAGCTGAAATAAAAACAAATAAGACTTTCTCCAGGAGAAAAAATATTATCAGACATACTGTGAAAATTTCTTTGCTCTGTTAAACATCATTTGGGAAATCTAAAAAAAATCAAAAATAATTCAAAGGGTGTGTGTGTGTGTGGGGGGGTGGGGGGTAATAATTCTGATTTCAACTGTATATATTAAAGGTCGACTTATTAAACAACTTGCGGAAATTTGATAAATGTTGTGGCTTTTCTAAATGTTATTTCAAAGTTCAATATATTAAAAAACTTATATAAATCTGCTAAATATTGTAGCTTTTTTAACATTATTTCAAAGTTCAACACATTTAAACAATTAATGCAAATCTGCTAAATGTTGTAGCTTCTTTAAAATGTTATTTGAAAGTTCAATACATTAAAAACACTAACATAAATCTGCTAAACGTTGTAGCTTTTTACTTAAATATATAAAAAAACAGACTTAAGTTGTAGCTTAAAATAAAAAAAAAAATAAATAAATAAAAAAAAAAAAAATATATATATATATATATATATATATATATATATATATATATATATATATATATATTAAAGGTTGACTTATTAAACAACTCATGGAAATTTGATAAATGTAGCTTTTTATGTTATTTTATAGTTCGACATATTAAAATAATCTGTAAAATTGTGTAGCTTTTTTATGTTATTTCAAAGTTTGACATTAAAACAACTTACAGAAATCTGCTAAAAGTTGTAGCTTTCTATATATATATATATATATATATATATATGTTAAAGTTAGATTTATTAAACAACTTATGGAAATCTGCTAAATATTGTGGCTTTTTAAAAAAAAGTTGAAACAACTGCCGTAAAGCTGCTAATATATGTATCAGTTTACTTCATCCAATCAAGACTTTGCTACTGTTCCATTGTCATTTTTATTAATAGTTGACATTTTGTAACAATTTTGTATCAATCAATCCTCCAATTGCAACATTGTTTCAAAGTCTTATTACACACATGATTAAACGCATTTAAAAGTTAACCGATATTAACAGATTTAGCACTAAATGTGTTTTCTATACTATTGTTTAACAAGCATTAAAACAACTAACATCAATCTGTTACAATTTATACCAATTGTACCTTTTAGTATATTGATGTTTGTTAGGATTGGACTATATATGGCGGAGATACATCTATTTCAAAATCTGTCATCTGAGAATGAAAACAAAATTTAATTATCATCTTTTAAAGATTTAAAATGCAAATTACGTTATTAGCTATGCATTTCACTAATAAAAAAGTAAGTTTTAATATAATTACAGTAGGAAATTTACTAAATAGCTTCATGTAAAACAAACATGATAATAATAACATATTCAAAATATTCATTTGGGTGAATCCCTAGTAAGAATGTGCATTTAATCTTTTTTTTAAATGTGGCGTACGCACAAAACAGAGGTGAAAAAATTTGTACGCAATGTATGCAAGAGCTGTGATCTATAAAAAAAACTCTAAGTAAACATATTTAAATATTGACTAAATTTAACCACTTTAAATCATCATAAAAGCCACAATCATGAACAAATAAATTCAGATTTACTGTTCACTTTTTTACGCAAATTTTAAAGGTGACCTATTATGCCCATTTATACAAGGTGTAAAATAAGTGTCTGATGTCCCTCTGATGAGTGTGTGGTTTTAGTTTTAGCTCAAAATAGCACATAGATAATGCTCTCTAGCTCTCTGAAACTGACCCTTTCAGGCTTTGATCCTAATTGTGGCGTTTTGGTGACTGTCGCTTTAAATTCAAATGAGATTGTGCTGTTTTCAGAAGAGGGCGGAGCTACAAATGCAAATGCATAAGCATAGCGACAGATGTAAATCAGCAGTGTGTGTGTTGTCAGTGCTGGTCAGGTGGAATGTGTGCTTCAGTGTGTGTGTGTGTGCTTCATGCTTCTGTCAGTCTATGTCGCTCCTGTCACTGTTCATCTAAAACTCCACATCTATAATCCTCTTAGTCTATGCTGACATTATCTTCAGCAGCTCAAACACTCTAACGGCTAATGGACAGACGGCTGCTTCTCACTCAGGGCTGCTGTTTATGCTAATGAGGGAGATATGGGCACTAGTGGGCGGGGCTTATATCCTCTCTGATGACACGTACACAAGGGAGAATGTCAATCAAAGTGTTTCTTTTATCAAGTGTGATTATAAAACACAGAATAAATTTAAAGTTTACCTTTAGAGGCTGATTATATTCACACAGCTGTGTTTAAACCCCTTATAAAAGTGCATAATAGGTCCCCTTTAACAAATCAGACTAATTAGTGTGTGTTTTAGTGTGTGTGTGTGTGCCACAGTGTCACTCCGCCCTCATCCGGTCCACATTTTCTGTCCATGCACATGAGAGGTCAGACACATTCGTGACGTCACACGCACGACACGCAATGCGGATGGGATGGGGTGAAGCCTCGGCTCGGCGCGGGCAGGAATATAAACCATAAACCCTCACGTCTCACACACACACGAGAAAAAGCAGGCAGGTATGAATGTGAGGAAGCGTCAGATCTGCTCGCTGTCTGTCTCTGGTCAACACAAACACACACCGTCATGTCAAAACACACACACACACACAGTGTTCTCACCTAGGATGGCCGTCGGCACGAAGGGGTCTGCTCACGGGTCGAGAGATGAGCAAAAGGCGATCGCAGAGGAGAGAAAACAGGCTATTTTAGTAAACCACAACTAAAACCATGACTCAGAAGTGACAGTAGATGGCGCCAAACACATTACTCAAACACATGATTATATATTTGATTAATACAGATGACATCAAAATTAAATATAAAACTAAATAGTGATGTGTTCACAAAAATGACAACTAAAAATGTGACAAATTATTAGGCAAAAAAACATTTTCGATAACGAAATAATATGTTACAAATTCATGATAAACAACTAAAACTAAACTACAATCACTGAAAAACTAACTGAAATCAAATATAATTAGCAAACAATAATAAGCTAAAATAAATAAATAAATTTATTAACTAAACTGATATAATCTGACCTGCTGCTGTTTAAGTGTACAGTGTAACAGTAGATGGCGCCAAACATATCAGTCAAATGGCTGATTATATATACAAACATTTTTAAATATGATAGATGACATCAAAATTAAAACTGAAAATTAATATATGAAACAAAATAGTGATGTGTTCACAAAAATGACAACTAAAAATATGACTCAAATTATTGGACAGAAACATTTTCGATGACTGAAATTAAATATTAAAAATTTACAATAAATTAAACTGAAACTAAACAAGTCACTGAAAAACTAATCGAAATCAAATAATAATTAGCTTAAAAAATATAGTTATTAATTAAGCACTCATTCTGTGGTGTATAATCTGACCTGGTGTGATTTAGAGAAATAACAGTAGATGGCGCCACACATGTCAAAAGCGTGATTATATATGCACGCACATATTTTTAAACACAGATGACGTTAAAATTAAAACTAAAACTAAATAGTGACGCGTTCACAAAAACAACAACAATCTACCGGCCAAAAACATTTTCAATAACCTCAGTTAAATGAAATAAATTAACGATAAATTAAAAACCGAAACTAAACAACAGTCACTGAAAAACAAACTGAAATCAAATAATAATTAGCTAAAAAATGTATAAATTATTCAAGCATTCGGTTTGTGGTGTAAAATCTGACCTGCTGCTATTTAAAGAAAAAACAGTAGATGGCGCCAAACACATCAGTCAAACGGCTGATTATATAAACATTACTACAGATGATGTCAAAATTAAAACTGAAAATTAGTAATGTGTTCACAAAACTAAACTAAAACTAAATCTATTGACCAAAAAACATTTTCGATAGCTTAATTTCAATTAACAAAATTAACAATAAATTAAAAACTAAAACTAAACAGCAATCAACTGAAATCAAATAATAATTCGCTAACATAAATAAATACATTAAGCACTCATTCTGTGCGGTTTAAAAAAATAACAGTAGATGGCGCCAAACATTTTGTCCAGAGCGTGATTAAATACACGCACATATTTTTAAACACAGATGATATTAAAATTAAACTAAATAGTGATGTGTTCACAAAAACAACAACTAAGTCTACCGGCCAAAGAACAGTTCGATAACTTCATTTAAATGAAATAAATTAACAGGAATCCTAAAGGGAATTTCAATACCTTTTCAAGACTTTTTTAAAGACCTTCTCAGAATTCTAATCTAATGTTCTAATCAGTATCAAACCTTTAACTTAATAAACAGTTGCTAATAAACGGTTGTAGTTAAATAAATGAATGGAGCACAAGCGTGCAACAGAACTCAGATAAGCTCGGTTGTTTTCAGCGACAGGTTTTAGCCACTGTTTAAACTCATCTTTCTCCAACCAGGAGTACACAAACTTACATTTTCCCATTTTGCCGTCTGTTTTACTCTATGGCAGGGCTATTCAATTAGTTTATCATGGGGGCCAGTTCATGAAAAGCATCCCAAATGAGGGGCCGGAGAGATATGACTTGCAATATGAGTGATGACACAACTGCATATAAGAGCCCATGTGTTGTATTTTTGCTCCTTAAGACACACATGTTGTATCTCTCTACATTAAAATGTGAATACATTGTATTTTGAAACTGCATAACATCACTGCAGTGCACATGTGGCTTTTTTTAGCAGTGCATTGCTGAAGTCGGCTTCTCCTACATTCACACACATTCATATGTTGTTTTGAACTGCGTAATTAAGGATGCAACAATTATAGATTTGGGTTGTACGATTATACAGTCTGAAGAATAATCATGCTTTCACGGTTATCACGTCTAATGTAAACATAAGCTTTATATTAGGTAAGTATTTAAATGAACTGTTGTTATTATCTGCGTTCACACATACATAATCATTTTAATAATAATTGGTCTAACATATCTTTTGTTTACATTGCAATGAAAGCCACGCACAGCTCTCACCGCTCCGCTTGCACACGCATATTGGCATATATTCTTATATTGGAAATAATGAACTTGCGTGTGGAAAAGACGTGATATGTGAACGGGCCGCTGCTATAGTTAATCAAGTGTGTGTGTGTGTGTATTAGCCTTGGTGTATAAGCTCGGAACTTTAAACTAGCACACAGGGGGCATAACTCTGTTTAGTTGCAGCAGTTTTGTTTCGTGCAACAGAAACGCGGCGTTGAGAAGCCTTTACGATTAAGTATCCAAATGTTTTCGGCTGCTCGCGCCACTTGCTTAATGTCAGGAGACTCGCGCTCTGCGCAGCCTTTAACTGCAGCTCGTGCTGTACTGAACAGACGCACGTCACTTCATCACTATAGCGGCCTTTTTTCAACTGAACTAACTTTATTTTTGATGTCTTGGTCACACTATTTGGAGGGCCGG
>LR812542.1:47920562-47930562 GCA_903798195.1 Danio kyathit
CAAAAATGATGAAACAACTAAATAAATAAAGCAAAATCAATTAAATGAAACAGAACAAAATAAGTAAACTAAACTAAAAAGTAAACTAAAACAAAATTAAACTTAAAAAACAACAAAAATAAACAAAACAAAAACAATGAAACAACTAAAAATAAAGCCAAGCTAAACTAAACTAAATTAAACAAAACAAAATGAAACATGAAAGGAAACAAAAAACAAAACATGAAATGAAACGAAACAAAAAAAAAAAAACTATAAAACAACTAAATAAAATAAAGCAAATTAATGAAATTAAAAAACGTTACAAGTCAACAAAACAAAAACAAGTGTGGAGTGTGAATCCTGCAGTACAGGACAGCCCGTAATAATCCCCCAGAGGAGCAGCAGTGCAGCCGCGGCTCTGAATGCATGTAAAAGCAGGTTTAATGCGGTAATCTGCGTGCTGTGACAGTAAATGTGTGTGCGAGTCTCCAGTGTTTTAATGCGGCGCGGGGTCTCAAGGCTCCGCCGGAGGGCCATCGCTGCTTTAATGGAATAAAACCGCATGCATCCGTCCAGCATTAAGTGGTCTAAAACAGGACAAAACCTGCACCGCACATTAAACATAAATAAATGAAAGTGAATCCATTTCTCTGCTGAAGGCCACGCAATCAGAGCTTTTACAGACGGAAAAAAGATGGCCTTCAGTCTTGAGGGATTCAGACGGAAAAACACACAAACAAACCCAGAAAAACACTGCTAGTTATAAATATATATATATACCGCACTCTGATAAAACAGCAGCACAACGGCTCAGCTTTATACAATAGTAGACACAAGAGGCAGAATTGCATTTATTTGATCGGAATTGCAAAATTAAAAATAATAAAACAAAAGATATTGTTTTCTTCCTATCTGTCAGAATAGCACAAGATTATTCTGATTCAGTGTATGTGAAATCAAATAAGGGTTATCACAAAAGTAATCTAAATGTAATCCAAAAATAGTCAGATTACATCACCATAAAAGTAATCTAAATTCAGCCAATTACATGACCATAAAAGTAATCTAAATGTAATCCAAAAGTAGTCAGATTACATCACCATAAATGTAATGTAAATTCAGTCAATTACATCACCATAAAAGTAATCTAAATGTAATCCAAAAGTAGTCAGATTACGTCACCATAAAAGTAATCTAAATTCAGCCAATTACATGACCATAAAAGTAATCTAAATGTAATCCAAAAGTAGTCAGATTACATCACCATAAAAGTAATGTAAATTCAGTCAATTACATCACCATAAAAGTAATCTAAATGTAATCCAAAAGTAGTCAGATTACGTCACCATAAAAGTAATCTAAATTTAGTCAATTACATCACCATAAAAGTAATCTAAATGTAATCTAAATGTAGTCAGATTACGTCACCATAAAAGTAATCTAAATTCAGTCAATTACGAATCCATAAAAGTAATCTAAATGTAATCCAAAATTTGTCAATTACATCACCATAAATGTAATCTAAATTCAGTCAATTACATCACTATAAAAGTAATCTAAATGTAATCCAAAATTTGTCAATTACATCACCATAAATGTAATCTAAATTCAGTCAATTACATCACCATAAAAGTAATCTAAATGTAATTCAAAAGTAGTCAGATTACGTCACCATAAAAGTAATCTAAATTCAGTCAATTACGAATCCATAAAAGTAATCTAAATGTAATCCAAAAGTAGTCAGATTACGTCACCATAAAAGTAATGTAAATTCAGCCAATTACATCACCATAAAAGTAATCTAAATGTAAACCAAAAGTAGTCAGATTACATCACCATAAAAGTAATCTAAATTCAGTCAATTACGAATCCATAAAAGTAATCTAAATGTAATCCAAAATTTGTCAGATTACATCACCATAAAAGTAATCTAAATTTAGTCAGATTTCTTCACCACAAAAGTAATCTAAATGTAATCCAGAAATATTGTGATTGTAACCATATAAGTAATCTAATACTATACAATAGTGGACACAAGAGGCAGAATGGAGAGATTCTCTCATGGTTTAAGAATTGCGTTACAAAAAAGTGTTTAAAATTGCATTTATTTGATCTAAATTACTGCAAAATTAAAAGTAATTTGAAGAAAAATTATGTAAATATAAAAATGTAAATGTTATTCAAATTTAAAATAGCTGTTTTTATGTGAATATTTAATAAACAGTAATTTATATTTGAGATGTAATGCTGTAATTTCAGCATCGTTATTGCATTAAAGCTTTCAGTTTAAGGACGGCACGGTGGCTCAGTGGTTAGCACTGTGGCCTTACAGTAAGAAGGTCCCTGGTTCAAGTCTCGGCTGGGTCAGTTGGTGTTTCTGTGTGGAGTTTGCATGTTCTCCCCGTGTTGGCGTGGGTTTCCTCCGGGTGCTTTGGTTTCCCCCACAGTCCAAAGACATGCGCTGTAGGGGAATTGATGAACTAAATTGGCCGTAGTGTGTGTGAATGAGTGTGTATGGGTGTTACCCAGTACTGCGTTGCAGCTGGAAGGGCATCTGCTGCGTAAAACATATGCTGGAATAGTTGGCGGTTCATTCCGCTGTGGCAACCTCTGATAAATAAAGGGACTAAGCTGAAGGAAAATCAATGAATGAATCAGTCTTTAAAGGATTGTATATACTTTTTTAGGATTCTCTGGTCAATAAAAAGATTTATTGTCTTATTTGTTTATTTTGGAATATTTTGTAACATTATTAATGTCTATCTTGTCACTTTTGATCAATTTAATGTGTTCTCAATTAAATTAGGAATCAATTTCTTTTCTTTTTTGTAATAAGCAATTGTATACATTTAAATTCACTGTTTATTAATGTATATTGTTTCATATATCATATGCACACACACAATTATACATGGAAATGTTTATTAAGCAAATTCTATATTTAAAATTGCATCTAACCTGTGAAGTTTTTTAATATTATCATTATTAATCTCATATATTAAAGATGCACTAAGCAATAATTGAAAAAATGTTTGAACAAAAATTCTAAACACACTTATTATTATTTTTATGAATTTAAATGACTAAACCTTTTTAACCCAGTGGTTGGCTTTGTCTATATTTGACCCAACAATGGGCTACAACAACATACATGGCTCAAACATGGACAAACGCAACCATTGGGTTAAAAAGTGTTATTTAAATGTAATTGAAAAAAATAACCCAATGGCTTATCCATATCTTACTTAACGCTAGGTTACAACAACCCAACATTTTTTGAATTAAGTAAAAAATAACATATATATAAAGAGGGGAGGGGCTGTTGTTTTTGTTTTTTCCATCAACATTTGGCAAGATTTGCTTACAATTATACTAAATTAAAATATTAAGCAATTTCTACATCCAATAATTGCAAAGAAATAAACATGGGCGTGGCCTGTTGAGTTAGGGGTGTATTTGCTGCTTTGAAATATCAAAATCTGGCAACATTTGCTCCTAATTATAGAACTTTCACAATATGAAAAGTGTCCATGCAGACAATAAGTGTGGAAAAACTGCTCAGGTGTGTGTGTTGTGTGTGTGTGTGTGTGTCTGCTGATGCAACAGGATGAGTGTGATTTTGAAGTGATCTTGGTGGAGTGTGTGTGTCTGTCTTTCACTGTGGTGTGTGTGTGTCGTTACATCAGCTCAAGATGCTGAGCTTTCAGGAGCTAAATCCAGGAATAAACTCCACATCTGAACAATAATGATCAGTTATGAGCTAAGATATTCCACACCTCTGGATGACAATACAGCCATGTTACAAAGGTGTGCATTATAGTCTAATAATTCACCATCCCGCAGTGCATTACTGCTCTTTCCCTAACTCAAATCATTCAGTGGAACTATTTTATTTGTGTGTTTATCTGACAATAAACCAACACCAAAGAATGCTCATCAGCCAATCAGAATCCAGAATTCAGCAGACCTGCAGTATAAATATGCATGATCAATATGAGTGTGTGTTCACTTGTGCTCCAACAGTAGATAGTTTAAACTCAGCCATTACAGATTATTGCACTTTAGATGAACGCATCCATTAAATGTGACTGGTGTGTCAGAGGATTTGAAGGAAGCGGTTTAGTGATTAGCGTCCCGTTGGGCAGGAGTGTAAAACGGCAGCAGGGAGCGCAGAGACATATGGAAGCAGCTGAATAAACAAGATTGATTGAGAGTCGCTCGCGGCGGCCATTAACACCAGTTCAGCTCAAACAGATGCGTTAGTTTGGCCTCTCAATGTTTGGGTCACGTTCACAGTAAGATGATAAGGAATGAAGATATTGTTTTCTTTCTATCTGTCAGAAAAGCACAAGATTATTCTGATTCAGTATATGTGAAATCAAATAAGGGTTATCACAAAAGTAATCTAAATGTAATCCAAAAGTAGTCAGATTACATCACCATAAAAGTAATCTAAATGTAATCCAAAAGTAGTCAGATTACAATCACCATAAAAGTAATCTAAATCCAGTCAGATTACATCCCCATAACAGTAGTCGAAATGTAATCCAAACATAGTTTGATTGCAACAATAAAAGTAATCTAAAATGTAATCCAAAAGAAGTCACCATAAAAGTAATGTAAATTCAGTCAGATTATGTCACCATAATAGTAATCTAAATGTAATCCAATATTAGTCAGGTTATATCACTATCCAAAATAAGTCACCATCAAAGTAATCTAAATTCAGTCAGATTACATCCCTATAAAAGTAATGTAAACGTAATCCAAAAGTAGTCAGAGTACATCACCATAAAAGTAATCTAAATCTAGTCAGATTACATCCCCATAACAGTAATCAAAATGTAATTCAAACATAGTTTGATTGCAACAATAAAAGTAATCTAAAATGTAATCCAAAATAATTCACCATCAAAGTAATCTAAATTCAATCAGATTACATCACTGTAAAAGTAATGTAAACGTAATCCAAAAGTAGTCAGATTACATCACCATAAAAGTAATCAAAATTCAGTCAGATTATGTCACCATAATAGTAATCTAAATGTAATCCAATAGTAGTCAGATTACATCCCCATAAAAGTAATCTAAATGTAATCCAGATATAATGTGATTGTAACAATATAAGCAATCTAAATGCAATCTTAAAGTAGTCAGATTACATTACAATAAAAGTAATCTAAATTCAGTCAGATTACGTCATCACAAAAGTAATCTAAATGTAATCCAGATATAGTGTGATTGTAACCATAAAAGTAATCAAAATGTAATCTTAAAGTAGTCAGATTACATCACCATAAAAGTAATCTAAATGTAATCCAAAAAAGGCAGACTACATCACCATAAAAGTAATCTAAATGTAATCCAAAAAAGGCAGATTACATCACCATAAAAGTAATTAAATTTAGTCAGATAATGTAACTATAAAAGTAATTGAAATGTAATCTTAAAGTAGTCCGATTACATCACCATAAAAGTACTCTAAATGTAATCCAAAGGCAGTCAGGTTACATAACCACAAAAGTAATCTGAATTCAGTCAGATTACGTCACCATAAAAGTAATCTAAATTTAGTCAGATTACGTCACCATAAAAGTAATCTAAATTTAATCTAAAAGCAGTCAGGTTACATCACCACAAAAGTAATCTGAATTCAGTCAGATTACGTCACCATAAAAGTAATTTAAATTTTGTCAGATTACGTCACCACAAAAGTAATCTAAATGTAATTCAAATATAGTGTGATTGTAACCATACAAGTAATCTAAATGTAATTCAAAAGCAGTCAGGTTACATCACCATAAAAGTAATCTAAATTCAGTCAGACTATGTCACTATAAAAGTAATTGAAATGTAATCCAAGCATAGTGTGACTGTAACCATACAAGTACACTAAATGTAATCCAAAGACAGTCAGGTTACATCACCTTAAAAGGAATCTAAATTCAGTCAGATTACGTCACCATAAAAGTAATCCAAACATAGTTTGATTGTAACCATACAAGCAATCTAAATGTAATCCAAAAACCATCAGGTTACATCACCACAAAAGTAATCTGAATTCAGTCAGATTACATCACCATAAAAGTAATCAATGTGTAATCTAAAAGAAGTCAGATTACGTTACCATAAATGTTTAACCTAAAAGGTTATATTAAAGACTACAAATTGTGTCATGTATTCATAAGTAATCCAGCCAGCTCTGTGCATTGGTTTCATCATAATCTTCATGATCATCGCCTCATCGTTTCTCCAGAGTTTTTATTTCCTCGCTCGTCTTATATGATAAACAATGAAGAGATTTTCATTTCTATCTGTGATTATCCTGCTTTATTATATGTGATACCAAAGTTATCACAAAAGTAATCTAAATGTAATCCAAAAGTAGTCAGATTACATTATCATAAATGTGTTATCCAAGTGATTATATTTCTCACTTGTAAAGTAACTGACTGCATTTCATAAGTAATCCACTCAATAGTAGTGTAGCAGTGTAGTAATGGATTATATAAACATAATCAGATTCCAAAAATCAAGAACTCAATGTAGTCCAAAAGTACTCAGATTACACACATATTAGGGACTACAAATTTTGTCATGTATTCATAAGTAATCCACCCAGCTCTGTGCATTGGTTTGGCTTCTGTATGTTTGTTTGTTTGTGGCTCATCATCATCATCACCTCTGTTTCTCCAGCATTTTTCTCTCCTCGCTCGTCTTTAACCCCGAGTGTCGCTGGAGTCATTAGCGCAGTGCGTTTGGAGCTCAGACACTATGAGTTCTCCTCGGTAATTGCTGCGCTACTGTCATGTTCAGGCTTTCTGCTGAGACTCTAATTTGTTTTTAAGTGTAGCGTGAGAATGTCAGCTCGAAGACAAATCTTTGCTGATACGAGCGTCTGAAATGTATGCCAATTTAGTAGATGCGGAGCTTCAGTAAATGTGCAGGCGTCACACCAGAGATCCGCTCTCCCGCCGCTGGAGCCACGGCTCGGCACTTTGAAGTGTTATTACCTCCCAAATCCCATTCTAGCAAATCAGATCTGAGTAATTGGGAAAATAAATTAGCATACAGTGGCAATATGAAGGAACTGGCAAATGCCTTATTAGCATACAAACAGAAGCGTTTAGAGACGCCGGAGAAACAAATCAACTGCTTCTGTAGCAAGTGGAGTTTATACAGATTTATACAGTATACGTTTGAACGGATTGTGTGAATGTCAAATTTATATTCTTAAATTAAAGTTATTTTTACCGCAGGTCTGCTGAATGCTTGATTCTGATTGGCTGATGGTCATTCTGGTGTTGGGTACCAGATAAACTCACAAATAAAGTAGTTCCGGCAGGTTTTGAGCACATTACAGCTCCATATTACTACACTGAATGATTTGAGTACTTTCACAGCTACAACAGTCAAACATCACATCAGAACACAACAAAAGGCTATGTGTAAAATATATTGCTTAGATGGATAGTGGACAATATTAAACACCCTAGCAACCAAAAACACTTTCACAATTACACAGCAACACATTGGCAATCCCTGCAAACACCCTAGCATCCTAAAAACACTTTTTCAAACGCATAGAAACACCCTAACAACCATCCAAAACCCTAGCAACCTAAAAACACTTTCACAACAAGATAGCAACCCCTTGACAACCACATCAAACACCCTAGTACCAACAAAAACTCTTTTACAAGCCAATATGACAACCTGTTTTCAAACACATAGCAAAACACTAGCAACAATCCAAACACCCTAGCAACCTAAAAACACTTTCCCAATCACACAATAACCCCATGGCAACCATTGCAAACATCATTGCATCCTGAAAAAACATTTGCAACCCCATGGCAACCTGACTCCAAACACATAGCAACACCCTAGCAACCATCCAAACACCCTAGCAACCTAAAAACATCTTCACAATCACACAACTGCTTGGCAATCATCACAAACATCATATCATCCTTAAAAAAACATTTGCAACCCATGGCAACCTGTTAACAAACAAATAGCAACACCCTAGCAACAATCCAAACACCCTAGCAACAATCCAAAAACCATAGCCACAATCCAAAAACCCTAGCAACCTAAAACACTATCAAAATCACACTACAACTTCTTGGCAACCATCGCAAACATCATAGCATCCTAAAAACCATTTGCAACCCCTTGGCAACCTGTTTCAAAACACATAGCAACACCCTAGCAACCATACAAACACCCTAGCAACCTAAAAACACTTTTACAATCACACAAGAACCCCTTGGCAACCCTCACAAACATCATATCATACTAAAAACATTTTCAACCCTTGGCAAACTGTTTACAAACCCATAGCAACACCCTAGCAACAATCCAAACACCCTAGCAACCTAAAAACACTTTCACAATCACACAATAACCCCTTGGCAACCATTGCAAACATAATAGCATCCTAAAAAAACATTCACAACCCCATGGCAACCTGATTCCAAACCCATAGCAACACCCTACCAACCATCCAAACACCCTAGCAACCTAAAAACATTTTTACAATCACACAACAACCCCTTGGCAACCATCACAAACATCATAGCATTCTAAAACATTTTCAACCCTTGGCAACCTGTTTACAGACACATTGCAACACCCTAGCAACAACCCAAACACATAGCAACAATCCAAACACCCTAGCAACTTAAAACACTTTCACAATCACACAATAACCCCTTGGCAACCATCACAAACAACATAGCATCCTAAAAAACATTTGCAACCCCTTGGCAACCTTTTTCCAAACACATAGCAACACCCTAGCAACCATCTAAACACCTTAGAAACCTAACAACACTTTCACAATCACACAACAACCCCTTGGCAACCATTGCAAACATCATAGCATCCTAAAAAAAACATTTGCAACCCCATGGCAACCTGATTCCAAACACATAGCAACACCCTGGCAACCATCCAAACACCCTAGCAACCTAAATACATTTTCACAATCACACAACAACCCCTTGGCAACCATCGCAAACAATATAGCATTCTAAAAAAAACATTTGCAACCCCTTGACAACCTGTTTCCAAAGACATAGCAACTCCGTGGCAAGCATCCAAAAACCCTAGCAACCTAAAAACACTTTCCCAATCACACAAACCCCCTCGGCAACCACCACAAACACCCCAGCAACAACAAAAACCTCAAAAAACATGAACAACCCCACAGCAAGCCTTGGCAACCACCCAAAACACCACCTTTTTTGCAACTACATAGCAACACCCTAGCAACCACCCAAAAGCATCACTAATGAATCTGCATATATAGTTTTAGCTGTCAGATAATGTGTTTTACGATGTAGACGCTGCTAATATATTCATCCTGGCTTCTATTTTTGCCGCCGCCACGCTGCTGTGATTCCTGTGCTATTGTGTCTGCATTTTGTCAGACACTCGGTAACCTGGGATTACTCGATCTACATCTGTTCTGGGCATCAGAATTGTCATATTTTCCATTATAAAGCAGGATTTGAGAGGAACGGAGTGGTTATTGGAGAGCGCTGAAAGCTGACAGCGTGGTAAAGCCGGTTTCTCCTCATGGAGATGTTCAGACTGACGCTCTCGGGACGCCGGCTGATTGAAACGCTCCGACAGGGAATTCAGCAGCCTATTTCCTTGCAAATCTCAGTCTCACAGTAAAACTAGGAGCCAGCCGAGAGGAGATGGAAAATAGATGTGCAATTGTGTTACTGAGACCGCTCAATAAATGACCAAACACTGCCAAGCAGAACATGCAGAACAACTGCAAAACAGATTAAAGTAGTCCAGGGTGGTCTGGGTAGAGGGGTTTATACAGATTTAGGGTATTGGCAGATTCTCAAAACTAGCATTAAACCTTATTTGTTTCACAGAACAAAAGAATATAAGTAATTACTCCATTTCAAACTAAACTTCTGGATTTCAAATAAGACAGAAATATGCAATTAATAGCTTTATATGCACTTGGGATAAAATAAATAAATAAAAGGTC
>LR812542.1:47935562-47983062 GCA_903798195.1 Danio kyathit
ACGGAGCCCCGGGGGGTACAAACTCTGTCCAGAAAACAGAGGCCATTCTGCTGCTCATTTACAGATGAAGATCGAGAGCTTTGGCTGATGTTCACCTCGGAAAAACACAATTCAACTCTATAACACAACACTGATTTTATTTACTTCATACACACTGTTGCTTTAGAACACAACACAACACACACACACACACACACACACACACACACACACACACACACACACACACACACACACACACACACACAGCAAAGACCAATTAAACCGATTATAGTGCAAGACAGCAACCAACCAACTTAAAAATCTTAGCAACCACATAGCAACACTGTTGAAGCCACACAAGACTCTCTAGTAACAACCAAAAGACCCAGGTAACCATCAGAACACTTTAACACAACACAGCAAGAAGGTTGCTGGTTCGAGTCCCGGCTGGGTCAGTTGGTGTTTTTGTGTGGAGTTTGCATGTTCTCCCCGTGTTGGTGTGGGTTTCCTCTGGGTGCTCCGGTTTCCCCCACAGTCCAAACACATGTGGTATAGGGGAATTGATCAACTAAATTGGCCGTAAGAGTGTGTGTGTGTATGGGTGTTTCCCAGTGATGGGTTGCAGCTGTAAGGGTATTCGCTGCGTAAAGCATATATTGGATAAGTTCATTCCCCTGTGGCGACCCCAGCTTAATAAAGGGACTAAGCCGAAAAGAAAATGAATGAATAAATGAATAATATTATACAATCAATAATAACAATATAATAATAATAATAATAATATACAATCAATAATAATAATAATAATAATAATAATAATAATAATAATAATATACAATCAATAATAATAATAATAATAATAATAATAATAATAATAATAATATACAATCAATAATAATAATAATAATAATAATAATAAAAATAATAATATACAATCAATAATAATAATAATAATAATAATAATAATAATAATAATAATAATAATAATATACAATCAATAATAATAATAATAATAATAATATACAATCAATAATAATAATAATAATAAAAATATACAATCAATAATAATAATAATAATAATAATAATAATATACAATCAATAATAATAATAATAATAATAATAATAATAATAATAATAATATACAATCAATAATAATAATAATAATAATAATATACAATCAATAATAATAATAATAATAATAATAATAATAATAATAATAATATAATAATATACAATCAATAATAATATTAATAATAATAATAATAATATAATAATAATATACAATCAATAATAATAATAATAATAATAATAATAATAATAATATAATAATAATATACAATCAATATTAATAATAATAATAATGATAATAATATACAATCAATAATAATAATAATAATATACAATCAATAATAATAATAATAATAATAATAATAATAATAATAATAATATACAATCAATAATAATAATAATAATATACAATCAATAATAATAATAATATAATAATAATAATATACAATCAATAATAATAATAATAATAATAATAATAATAATATACAATCAATAATAATAATATACAATCAATAATAATAATAATAATAATAATAATATAATAATATACAATCAATAATAATATTAATAATAATAATAATAATATAATAATAATATAATAATAATATACAATCAATAATAATAATAATAATGATAATAATATACAATCAATAATAATAATAATAATATACAATCAATAATAATAATAATAATAATAATAATAATAATATACAATCAATAATAATAATAATAATATACAATCAATAATAATAATAATAATATAATAATAATATACAATCAATAATAATAATAATAATAATAATATAATAATAATATACAATCAATAATAATAATAATATACAATCAATAATAATAATAATATAATAATAATATACAATCAATAATAATAATAATAATAATAATAATAATAATAATAATAATAATAATAATATACAATCAATAATAATAATAATAATAATATACAATCAATAATAATAATAATAATAATAATAATAATATACAATCAATAATAATAATATACAATCAATAATAATAATAATAATAATATACAATCAATAATAATAATAATAATAATAATAATAATAATATACAATCAATAATAATAATAATAATAATAATAATATACAATCAATAATAATAATAATATAATAATAATAATAATATACAATCAATAATAATAATAATATACAATCAATAATAATAATAATATAATAATAATAATATACAATCAATAATAATAATAATAATAATAATATACAATCAATAATAATAATAATAATAATAATAATAATAATAATATACAATCAATAATAATAATAATATACAATCAAGAATAATAATAATATTATACAATAATATTAATAATAATAAAAAACAATCAATAATAATAATAATAATATTAATAATAATAATATTGATACACAATTAATAATATGAATAACAACAACAACAACATACAATCACTAATAATAATAATAATAATAATAATAATAATAATAATATACAATCAATAATAATAATAATATAATAATAATATACAATCAATAATAATAATAATATTATACAATGATATTAATAATAATAAAAAACAATAAATAATAATAATAATAATAATAATAATAATAATATTGATATACAATTAATAATATGAATAACAACAACAACAATATACAATCACTAATAATAATAATAAAAATAATAATAACAACAACAATAATAATAACAATAATAACAACAACAACAAGCTGACAACTCTAAATTCTCTAACATCCACTAGCAATACCCTAACAATATAACAAGTACATAGCAACACCCTGACAACTATTTTAAATTCTCTAACATCCACTAGCAACACCCTAACAATATAATAAGCACATAGCAACACCCTGACAACTATTTTAAATTCTCTAACATCCACTAGCAATACCCTAACAATATAACAAGTACATAGCAACACCCTGACAACTATTTTAAATTCTCTAACATCCACTAGCAACACCCTAACAATATAATAAGCACATAGCAACACCCTAGCAACTACTCTAAATTCTTTAATATCCACTAGCAACACCCTAACAACCACCCTAAGAAAAAAAAAAACCACATAGCAACACGCTGACAACTATTTTAAATTCTCTAACATCCACTAGCAATACCTTAACAATATAATAACCACATAGCAACACCCTGACAACTACACTAAATTCTCTAACATCCACCAGAACACTATAGCAAACAGATGCCCCCACAGCAACACCAACCACCCAAACAGTGTAGAAAGCATCTTAACAACTACTACAAATACCTTAGAAACCACCAAAACAACTTTGCAACTCTCTAGCAACCACTTCTATGTCCACCAGAACACTTCAGCAAACGGATGGCAAATTTTACACATGCAAACCTTCACATTTACTTCTAAAGTGTATGAACTATTCACCAGCATGCTGATCTAGATGTGCATGATATGTTGTATTAAAGGTATCAGTGGTATGACAGTGTACTCCATTGTTCTAAGCATAAGTGAGTGTCTATTACATTAAAGCAGCACTTTGTTTGACGGGCTTCAGCTCGCAGTATACGCTGAGTTTTCTATTAGTATGTATGACTGATGATTTTGCAGACGTATTGAAATGAGCACTGAAGCCTGACATGAGCTGTCAGCGCGCCATCAAACGCACTTCCCGCAAGATACAGAGGTCACCTGCACATTTTCACTCAGACTTTGACGTCTCAGACATGAGCGAGTCTCCCAGCATTCCCTGCTTTAGAGGAGCAGTGATGAATACTGAATGCACAGTGCTACTGTTTCTATATGCTAATTAAATATGCTTTTTATATGCTAATTAAAATATTAGGGTAATTAATACAAGTATAACATTTATATATTTAAAATAAATAATTTGCTAACACTATACAGTAGCAGAATTTAAGGTAATAAACATTCAAATACATGTAAATTTCCCATTGCCAGATATTACTAAACCATCATATAAACCAAACAGGTGATAATAATAAACAACTGATATTAATGCATATAGTTAATGATGAAGCAGCTGATATATTCATTTTATTTGCATTAATATTAAGAATTATATTTCTGTATTTTAAATTGTACATATTAAACTGTATAATATTTAAAATAAATGATTTGGAATCACTATACAGTAGTAGGTATTTATTATTTGCGGTGGATTTAGGTTAATAAACATTCAAATAAATGTAAATTCCCTATTGCCAAACATGATTAAGGCATCTTTTAAACCAAATGAGAACTGAGGCAAAGAAAAATAATAATAAACAACTGATATTAATGCAGATAATTATGATGCAATCGCTGATATATTCATTTTATTCGCATTAATATTAAATTATGTTTAAAATAAATAATTTATGATGATTAGAGTAGGCATTGTTTTTTTTACAACAAATTTACATTAATAAACATTCAAAGAAATGTAAATTCCCCATTGCCAGATAAAATTAAGGCCTCATTAAAACTAAATGTAAACTGAGGGGGAAAAAATAATAAATAACTGATACTGATGCAAATAGTTATGATGCAGCAGCATACAGTTGAAGTCAGAATTATTCGCCCTCCCTTTGAATTTTTTTAATCTTTTTTAAATATTTCCCAAATTATGTTTAACAGAGCAAGGAAATTTTCACAGTATGTCTGATAATATTTTTTCTTCTAGAGAAAGTCTTATTTGTTTTATTTCAGCTAGAATAAAAGCAGTTTTTAATTTTTTAAAACCCATTTTAAGGTCAAAATTATTAGCCCCTTTAAGCTATATATTTTTTCGTCGTTTTACAATAACTTGCCTAATTACCCTAACCTGCCTAGTTAACCTAATTAACCTAGTTAAGCCTTTAAATGTCACTTTAAGCTGAATTGACTTGAATTGAATTTTATTTGACAGGTTTTAGACAAGCTGTACAAAAATAAGTAAAAAGTATCCCATAATAAGTAATAAGTAATAAGTAATAAGTAAAAGTATCCCATACGTTTTGAAATAAAAACTGTCGAGGATAAAAACACAATAAAGCCCTGCGCTTGTTTCCATTGTGGTCCTCGCTGATAAATAAAACAAAGTATGGCTTCAAAATACAGATGATGCATAAAACAAACAGTACCTCCACATTTTAAAACAGGAACAAAAAAATTCACAAATACAATTATTGCTTCATTCATTCATTTTTCTTTTCGGCTTAGTCACTCTATTAATCAGGGGTCGCCACAGCGGAATGAACCACTAGGGTTAGCTGAATAGAAGTGTCTTAAAAAATATCTAATAAAATATTATTAACTGTCATCATAACAAAAATAAAATAAATCAGTTATTAGAGATGAGTTATTAAAACTATTATGACTAGAAATGTGTTGAAGAAATCTGCTCTCTATAAACAGAAATTGGGGAAAAAAATAAGCAGGGGAGCGAATAAATCTGACTTCAACTATATATATTAACATAATTTAAACATGATTAAGGCATCATTTAAACCAAATGAGAACTGAGGCAAAGAAAAATAATAAACAACTGATATTAATGCAGATAATTATGATGCAACAGCTGATATATTCATTCACATTAATATTAAGCGTTATATTTCTAGATATTTAAAATAAATAATATATGATGATTAGAGTAGGCATTGTTTTTATTTACAACAAATTTACATTAATAAAAATTCAAATAAATGTATGTATATATATATATATATGTATGTGTATATATATATATCAAGGTTTCCGCTACATTCATTCATCCGTGGCGGGCCGCCACGCCAAAATTCATTCCGCCATGGCTACATTATAACTTCTCATTTAAAACATTTAGTCGTGTTTTTTATAGCGGATTATAATCGCACCAAAACATATTAGAGGTAAACCGCACAAACTTTTCTGTAACCGTAGTAGTGCTGTGCGCTATTTGTTCAAGGTGACATGCTGACTGACTCTCTGACAGACTGACTGACAGGAGCGTGAGTCTAGCAATCACCGCGTAGCTTTCAGTTAAGATGAACACAGTTTCCATAAGTATACTTTATTGATAAAGGTCAATGGCTTTGCATACAATGACTTTATCTGGCTGGAGTTTATAGCCGTTTCACTTTACTTCAGTACAAAAACACACTAAATCGCGCTTCAGCAGCGCTTACTGGAGAGCGCACAAGAAGATCTGCACTTGAACGTGTAAATTTGAGTGCGTGCAAGAACTTCTGTGCACGAACAGAGGAAATCGGCGCGCAAGCAAAGAGATTCGCATGCTCGTATTACATGAATGCGTTCTCGACTTGTAATACTGCGTGTAATATTTGTCTTTGAAATAGTTGGCAGATCTGTGTAAAAAAAAAAGTCCTGCCGCCACTGCTGGAAAAAATCCTAGAGGAAACACTGTATATATATACACAGTTGAAGTCAGAATTATTCGCCCCCTTTGAATTTTTGTTTTTGTTTTTCTTTTTTAAATATTTCCCAAATGATGTTTAACAGAGCAAGGAAATTTTCACAGTATGTCTGATAATATTTTTTCTTCTGGAGAAAGTCTTATTTGTTTTTTTTCAACTAGAATAAAAGCAGTTTTTAATTTTTTAAACACCATTTTAAGGTCAATATTATTAGCCCCTTTAAGCTATATATTTTTTCGTCGTTATACAATAACTTGCCTAATTCCCCTAACCTGCCTAGTTACCCTAATTACCCTAGTTAAGCCTTTAAATGTCACTTTAAGCTGTATAGAAGTGTCTTGAAGAATATCTAGTCTAATATTATTTACTGTCATCATGACAAAGATAAAATAAATCAGTTATTAGAGATGAGTTATTAAAACTGTTATGATTAGAAATGTGGTAAAACATTCTCTCCGTTAAACAGAAATTTAGGAAAAAATAAACAAGAGGTCTAATAATTCAGGGGGGCTAATAATTCTGACTTCAACTGTGTGTGTGTGTGTGTGTGTGTGTGTGTGTGTGTGTGTGTGTGTGTGTGTGTGTGTGTGTGTGTGTGTGTGTGTGTGTGTGTGTGTGTGTGTGTGTGTATATATAAAACATGATTACAAACATGATTAAGGCATCATTTAAACCAAATGAGAACTAAGGCAAAGAAAAATAATAAACAACTGCTATTAATGCAGATAATTATGATGCAACAGCTGATATATTCATTTTATTCACATTAATATTAAATTATATTTAAAATAAATAATATGTGATGATTAGAGTAGGCATTGTTTTTATTTACAACAAATTTACATTAATAAACATTCAAATAAATGTATATATATATATATATATATATATATATATATATATATAAAATGGTATAATATTTATATATTTAAAAATGTTTGATGACTACAGTATTTTTTTTTTCATTTTTCAATTAATTTACATGAACAAACATTCAAATAAATGTAAATTCCCCATTGCCATTGATATGATTAAGCCATCATTTAAACCAATGAAAACAGACACAAAATAATAACAATAATAAACAACTGATACTGATGCAAATAGTTATGATGCAGCAGATGATGTATTAATATTAGGCATTATAATTATACATGCTTATTAATAATGCAGCTGTTCAGGTTTGCCTGTGATATGATCATTGTAATATGCTTTAATGTGTGAACGAGCTCTTCAGGCATGAAGGATTATATGATGCTGAGAAATATTAAGATAATATTCATATATTAAATTGCATAATGTATATATTTAAAATAAATAATGTATGATGACTAGAGTAGGCATTGTTTATATTTACAATTGATTTACATTAATAAACAGTCAAATACATGTAAATTCCCAATTACCAAATATTATTAAGGCCTCATTTAAACCAAATGAAAACTGAGGCAAAGAAAAATAATAATAAACAACTGACATTGATGCAAATAGTTATGATGCAGCATTATGTATTATATTTCTACATGCTTATTAATAATCCAGCTGTTCAGGTTTGCCTGTAATATGATCATTGTAATATGCTTTAATGTGTGAACGAGCTCTTCGGGCATGAAGGAATATATGATGCTGAGAAATATTAAGATGTAATGTGTTGACAGTTTAATTAAACGGTTGCAGGTGAAGCTGAAATCTGCATCACAAACATCTGCTGCTCATCAGCATCTGTCACAAACACTCACATTAACTAGTTGTAGAGCAGCATCAATATGCAGCAGGTGTTTCAGTTTACTCGCATCGCCATATAAGCATCCTCAAAATCATACTGTGATCACGCATTAAAGTGGGACCCTCATTGAACCCACTGCTGCATCAATATCATCAGAGCAGCACTGATGGCAAGTACAGCACCAGAGCGAGTGTGCACTACACCCTAATGCTATTATACTGTCCATTAAACTATTAGTGTCAGTGTAACCTGCAGCTTCACTCAAACATCCAGCAGATCTCTAAAGCCACTCAGACTCCAGCAACATCCCCACATGCTGGAAATAAATATTTTAAAGCTCTAACAAACGGGATGAGTGTTTGTCTGTCTTTAAATAGATGCACAAAACAGCCGTGTTTGCTGGATGCACTCTGCTACTACTTCAAAAACTCACTAAACAACATTTAAAAGAGGATATTCAGCACTAAAATACGGCTCATTAAGTCTAAAAGTACTGATCAGTAATAGAGAAGGCATAAATTACACAACATTACAGAAATATTAAAGATATGACTTATATTAGAAGCTTTATGCAATAAATGAGACAATGTAAATAATACATGCCTAAATAAGTCTTAAGCAATTACCCAGACCATTATAGAAACCACCCAGAATCCACTTAAACACCATAGAAATTACTGCCGACATGCTAGCAACCATCTAAAACACCCTAGCAACCACACAGTATACTACAGTATAGCAGTGTTTCTCAACCACGTACCTGGAGGCCCACCAACACTGCATGTTTTGGATGTCTCCCTTGTCTGTCGCACCCATTACAGGTCTTTCAGTCTCTGCTAATGAGCTGATGATCTGAATCAGGTGTTTGGTTAAGGAGACATGGAAAATGTGCAGAGCTGGTGGGCCTCCAGGAATGGGGTTGAGAAACACTGATCTATAGTATTTACTGAGGACACCATAGCAATACATCAGACTCCATTAACACCCGCAACCAGCCAGCACCCAATTGCAATCATTTAGAACACCCTACAATACTATAGCAATAAATCAAAACACCCCTAACAACCACTCAGAATCCCCTAGCATTTACTGGGGACACCCTAGCAACCACTTAGAAAACCATAGCAATTGTTTAAAACCCTTTAACCACCACTCTTAGCAACCAACCAAAATAACACAACAATAACAGAGGATATTCTAGCAAACACCCTAGCAACCACCCAAAATATAATAGCAATAATTCTGAACACCCCTTACAGCCACTCAGAATCCACTAACACCCTAGCACCCACCCAGAATACCTTAGCAATTACTCAAAACACCCTAGCAACCACCCAAAATACTTTCACAATTACAAAGAATACCCTAGCAACCACCTAAAATGTCGTAACAATAATTTAGAACACCCATGATAACTACTCAAAATCCATTTACAGCCTAGCAACCACTCAGAATACATTAGCAATTACCCAGAACCCCCTAGCAACCACATAGATTCAACTAACATCTTAGCAACCTGCCAGAATCTCATTGCAATTACCCAGAAGACCCTGGTAACCACCCATAATAGAATAGCCATAACTCATAAAACCCTAGCAACCATCCAGAATATCATAGCAATTACGCATAACAACCTAGCAACCACCAAGAATAGAAAAGCAATTACTAACAACACCCTAGAAACCACCCAGAATACCATAGAAAATACTCATAACACCCTAGCAACCACTCAGAATAAAAATACCATACCAATTTCTAATAACACCCTAGCAACCACCCAGATTATCCTAACAATTTACCATAACACCCTAGCAAAGACCCAGAATAACACAGCAATTGCTCATAACACCCTAGCAACCACCCAGAATAAGATTACCACAACAATTATGAATAACACCCTAGCAACCACCCAGAATACCATAACAATTAACCATAACACCCTAGCAGCCACCCAGATTACCATAAAAATTACTAATAACACCCTAGCAACCACCCAGATTACCATAACAATCAACCATAAGACCCTAGCAACCACCACGAAAAAGAATAGCACAGCAATTACTTATAATACCCTAGCAACCACTGATAATGCCATAGAAATTACTTATAATACCCTAGCAACCACCCAGAATAATAATACCCTAACAATTAACCATAACACCCTAGCAACCACTCAGAAAACCATAACAATTAACCATAACATTCTAGCAACCACCCAGAATATCATAGCAACTGCTCAGACTACCATAACACCGTAGCAACCACCCAGATTACCATAACAATTACCAATAACACCCTAGCAACCACCCAAAATACCATAACAATTAACCATAACACCATAGCAACCACCCAGAATATCATAGCAACTGCTCAGACTACCAAAACACTGTAGCAACCACCCAGATTACATAATTACTCATAACACCCTAGCAACCACTTAGAATAAGAATATCACAACAATTACTTATAAAACCCTAGCAACCACAGATAATATAGAAATTACTTATAACACCCTAGCAACCACCCAGAATACCATAATAGTTAATCATAACACCCTAGCAACCACTCAGATTACCATAACAATTACTCGTAACACCCTAGCAACCACAGCAATTGCACATAACGCCCTTTCAACCACCCACAACACCCTAGTAATGACCCAGAATACCAAAGCAATTACTCACAACACCCTAGCAACCACCCACAATTCCATACCAATTACACATAACACTCTAGCAACCACTTATAATATCATAGCAACTGCTCAGACTACCATAACAACGTGGCAACCACCCAGATTACCGTAACAATTACCAATAACACCCTAGCAACCACCCAGAATACCATAACAATTACCCATAACACCATAGCAACCACCCAGATTACCATAACAATTGCTCATAACACCCTAGCAACCACTGCAATTGCACATAACATGCTAGCAACCACCCAAAGCACCCTTGTAATGACCCAGAATTCACAACACCACCGACTACCACTAGAAACCACCCAACACCACTAGAAACCACTCAGAATATCATAGCAACTGCTCAGACTACACTAACAGCCTAGCAACCACTATCAGAAGCATGTCCAACACAGAGAGGAGTACATCATGAATGTTTGAGATTACGAAGGTTCATCGGTTCACAGATTTACAGGTGTGTGTGTGTGTGTGTGAGCGTTTAATGCTTCATAAGCCCCGATGATGCATTCATCTCCACTGGGAGCTTTCAGCAGGATTTCCAGCCCTAAATCCCCAGGTATGCAGCACGCACCCATTAATAGACGTTAATTGGACTCTAATTTAATTATAGAGTCTGATTGCTGCTGGTGACTCATTTCCAAACTTTCCTGGTCTGATCCATTACCATTTAGAGTACGGAGGGTTTTATTATCTGCATCAGAGGGCGACGGTGAGCCCGCGGCCCGACTGGGAAATCTCTCTGGGGTTTTTTTTCAGCTTCCACAGCCGCCGTCAGCCGAGACAAATGCACATCGTCTTGTTACAATTAATTTGTTTCTTGTTCTGCGTGAGGCTTCGCTGAAGGATTTAATTAAGGCCTCCCGCTCGCTTGAACACCGAGTTAACGGGAACATCTGAGAGAGAGAGAGACCAGAGGAGATTTTCTACAGTTTATGTCACGTTGGTTTGTGAATACGGAGGATAAAGTGGTCAGAAATGTCTGATTTTAATACTTTGATAAGATTATTCTGTAATGAAGCACTAAATTATTTGAAAATGTCATTCTTCTTCAAATATTTCTTAAGTGATGTTTAACAGAGCAAGGAATTTTTTGACAGTATTTGCTATTATATTATCTTCTGGATAAAGTCTTTTATTTTTGTTTGGGTGGAATCTGAAGTCAGAATTATTCGCCCCCCTTTGATTTTTTTTAATCTTTTTTAAATATTTCCCAAATGATGTTTAACAGAGCAAGGAAATTTTCACAGTATGTCTGATAATATTTTTTCTTCTGGAGAAAGTCTTATTTGTTTTATTTCAGCTAGAATAAAAGCAGTTTTTAATTTTTTAAAAACCATTTTAAGGTCAATATTATTAGCCCCTTTAGGCCATTTTTTTCCGATAGTCTACAGAACAAACCATCATTATACAATAACTTGCCTAATTCCCCTAACCTGCCTAGTTACCCTAATTAACCTAGTTAAGCCTTTAAATGTCACTTTAAGCTGTACAGAAGTGTCTTGAAGAATATCTAGTCTAATATTATTTACTGTCATCATGACAAAGATAAAAGAAATCAGTTATTAGAGATGAGTTATTAAAACTATTATGATTAGAAATGAGTTGAGAAAATCTGCTCTCCGTTAAATAAATTAGGGGAAAAAAATAAACAGAGGGGGCTAATAATTCAGACTTCAATCGTTTATATAGTTCTTTTCAAATGTAAAAACTGCTGTGGTCAATATTATTAGCCCCCTTAAAAAAATTCCCAAGTGCTGTTTAACAGAACATTTTCTCCAACACATTTCTAATCATAATAGTTTTAATAACTCATCTCTAATAACTGATTTATTTTCTCTTTGTCATGATGACAATAAATAATATTAGACTAGATATTCTTCAAGACACTTCTATACAGCTTAAAGTGACATTTAAAGGCTTAACTAGGTTAATTAGGGTAAATTTAGGGTAATTGACACTTGGCTAAGCCCCGCCCTCCTTAGTTACTGTTGCTACGCCTGTCAAGCTTTCGTGCCTGGCACGTCTATTATAATATGCATGTGCCGGTGTCACACATTCCCAGGGATATAATTAGTCATTTTTGGCGAACAGGTGAGATATCAGAGAAAGCCAGACAAAAGAGGACTGCAGTATGCATTACAGGGGTATATTCACGACTTAATATAACTGATTAGAAAATAATTTAATCAAAATTGAAGCTAGGTTAGCCTAGCCGCCTCATACGCTGACCATTCAACAGCAGCAGGAGAGGTGAAATTTAAAAATGATCTAATAATAACTAATTAAACCATGATTTCTATTTTTTTTAGCCAAAGAAGCCTGATAAATATTGTTGTGCAATGAAATATAGCGTTACTAACCAACAAGGAAACACGCATGGACAGTGCTTCTCCATAATTCATTCATAGAAAAGGCCAGAAAGAGGAAATTAATGGATTTGTGCCGAATATTAGCATCAGTGACCCATTACAATGTACAGTAGCTATAACTGTCAGTATGTTTGTGTGCTTTTTACACCGTTTCTATTCTAATTTGCAGTGGAAGAAATAAATAAACTGAAATGTAAATCAAAGTATAAATAGCAGAAGTGAACAAATAGATTTTCCCTACCAGCAAATATTAATCTGACACCAAATATAAAAGCAGACACTAATGCCGAGTTCAGACTGCATGATTTTAGCCCTGATTTTGACTCACCGGCAGGTTGACAAATCGCAGACAAATGCCTGAAATCACAGGCAAATCGGTGCTCGTGCACGTGAGTGACAATCACACAGTGTGACCTATCGAGGACGCGATATGAGAGGATCGCCGATGAGTCGCCAACACCTGTGAGATATTTGGCGTGCTAAATATCTGGAGCTGTCGGCGATTCAAATCATGACGTGTAAAATGAGGTCTGACTGAAAATAACATCAGCGATCACCTACAGCCAATGAGAGAGCAGAATTCATGAGTAGGGGCACCTGCAGGCCAGCGGGAGTCTGGGGAGAAGTTAAAAGCGCTCATTTTCAGTTTATTTAGACCCAAGAAATGGAGGAAAAACTAGTTTAAATTTGGCAGGAGCACCTGTGTCTGTTTGACGTGTCATCTGATCAATACCACAACCAGGTCAAAAAGTAAAACACAATTGAGAAGAGATTGTTAACTCTCTTCTAAAGCCAGGAGAGCAACACAAGTGTCTAAAGCTAAAGCCTTCTGTTTACATTATGTAGTTAATAACCAAAGATATATTACGTGACCTCGCGTTGTTTCCAGGTCACTTCTCGCGTTTGTTTGGCTGTGAGACGTAGTTTAGACAAAGTTGTCTGTGATTCTTCCTATTTTAAAGTCATGCAGTGTGAACTCTCCTGTCCTGATCCATCCTACAGTGTAAACACAGCACCGACAGAACGCTAACCCAGATAGTCATGCAGTGTGAAAACATCCATGACATGACTACTTTGAAAATCCTGCAGTCTGAATTCAGCATAACCCGCTATAACATCGTGACCAATGACTAAATCTCTAAAAGACTAATGAAAACATCAGTGAATTGTAGCTCTGACACGGACATGAGGAATATAAATGACTGAAAACGGCTGCGGGTGATGTATATTGATTGCGAGTGCTCAGTTTGTGATCATATCTCTGTTTTGTTCCATGTGATCCAAATATCTGTAGCTTGAAACAGATGGAAATATGACTGAATTGTGCTGCTTTTATGGCTTGATTCACGCTGGCATTTCTCCCCTTGGGTTTTAGGTTTTAGAAAGGGAAGAAATTTCTCCACACAGTATAAACTTTTAGGATACCGGGTATCAGATTTGCACAATCCATATGCACAACGCTTTGGCTTGTTTCCCTCGCTCAAAAGCTAGACAGACCTCCTGCGCTTAGCTACGGTTGCTAAGCCACAAATGGTGTGTGACGGTTTTCAGGTGTGGCTTAGTGAAGGGTCACTTAGGCAAGTCATCGTATAACAGTGGTTTGTTCTGTAGACAATCCAAAACTAATATTGCTTAATGCAAATATTGCAAAGTGAGCGTTAATAAATATCTTATTTAATGCTCACTTCAACGTCTATTAATGCATTACTAAAATAAAAATAAAAACATTAAAAAGTGCTTTTATTCTAGCCAAAATAAAACAAATATGGCTTTTTTCAGAAGAAAAAATATTATAGGAAATACTGTGAAAAATTCCTTGCTCTATTAAACATCACCTGGGAAATGTTTGAATAAGAATAAAAAAATTGTGATTAAGTTTGCCTTCAACATTATGTGATCTACAGAAGTAGACACTGAATCAAATCAGTGAATGAATCAGATTCAAAAGAATCACTAAGCCGAATCAAACTTACTGAACCTGCTTAAATCAGATGTTTTGCACCTAAAGAATGTTCAGTTCAGTTCTTCAGTTAAATATTAAAAGCAGTGAGCTAACAATTTATATGGACTGAATTTGGGCAGATTTCATTTAGCAACGTCCAACGTCATTCATTTTCCTTCAGCTTAGTCCCTTTATTTATCAGGGGTCGCCACAGCAGAATGAACCGCCAATTTATCCAGTATATGTTTTACACAGCGATGCCCTTCCAGCTGCAACCCAGTACTGGGAAACACCCATACACACTCATTCACACACACACACACACACACACACACACACACACACACACACACACTCATACACTACGGCCAATTTAGTTAATCAATTCCCCTATAGCGCATGTGTTTGGACTGTGGGGGAAACCGGAGCACCCGGAGGAAACCCACGCCAACACAGGGAGAACATGCAAACTCCATACAGAAATGCCAAATGACCCAGCTGGGACTCGAACCAGCAACCTTCTTGCTGTGAGGCCACAGTGCTAACCACTGAGCCACAGTGTCACCTCAACTCAAGTTTGTTTAAATTCAGCCCATTTCAATTTGTTTGCAACCCCTTACCTTTAAAAAAAAATAGTAAATGCAACGAATCATTTGTTTTCAGAGTAGCAGAAATAGAGGCTGCTCCTAATGTAAATCTGTGATGCCGGTGTTCAGCATTTTGTGTCCAAATATAGAGAGAGTTATAAATGCTGAAGATGCTCTCCATATCGGGGGATTTGATCAACAGACTCTGGATCTTCTTCTAATCCTGGCTGAAGGCTGCGGATCCCGACACAAACAGATGCGACTTTCTCTCGCTCCTGCATGAATGTCACGTATGAAGGCCTGAAGGAATCCCTCAGCGCAAATAAAGCAGATTAAACCGCAGATTCCAGACGCTATAAATAAACCGCATTAATTCATGCAGAGCCGCAACAAACTTTACTAAGTTGACCAACAGGAAACAATGCGTCTGTTCGTTCTACACTGTAAAAAATATCTGGAATTAGCAGTTTTACGTGTTTTGGGATTCATGTTTGTTTGTTTTTTTCATTGCTTTTTTCAACCACTAAAATGTCAATAAAAGTCACTTTGGTAAACTGTAGAGTTGAATTTTCGACATTAGAAGTGGACAGAGCAGAGATCAACACCCCATAATGCAATTCACAACCACAAATAAACCCAAAACACACACAAAGAAAGAATGGATTTTTTTTTCAGTGTACTTAATGTTTATTTCAGTGTTTATTACACTCTTAGAATAATGCTGCGTTCTTTTAACCCACATGTGTCAAAATCAGTTTCTGGAGGGCCGCAGCTCTGCACAGTTTAGTTTAGACCCTGCTTCAACACACTTACCTGCAGGTCTCAAACAAGCCTGAAGGGCTCAATGAGTTTGACCAGGTGTGTTTAATTAGGGTTAAAGCTAAACTGTGCAGAGCTGCGGCCCTCCAGGAACTGGATTTAACACCTGTGTTTTAACCCAATGTTGGGTCAAACATGGACAAGCCCAACAGTTGGGTTAAAAAAAGTAAGTTTAATTTAATGTGAAAGATTAATCATATATCCATATTTGACCCAACGTTTAAAGCGTTTTTAAAGTGTTAAACTCAACGCCATGTAACGTTATTTGACTTGAAATATTTGTATGCGATTTTACTATATTTTTTCTGCATTGTTGTGTTGTTGTCTATATCTGTGTACTTTGCTGTTTTTTTCTACAATTATATGATACACGCTGTGTTTTTAAGGTGCTTCATAAATACATTTTTGATTTGCTTTGAACTAAAAAATCAACAAAGATGAATAAATATTGCAACAAACTTTTTTCCCATTATCAGGCAATGCTGGTTCATTTATTATAATTATTTTCATTTTTTTTATTTTATAAATGGCTTCAGGAATTATTTCTAGCATTTATAATTAACTCATATTTATTATTATTATTATTATTATTATTCATTTATTAATATTAAACAAAAATATTAAATTTAATGTATTTATTTACCTGTATTTATTTATTTATTTCTTATTTCAGAATTTATTTTAATAATGTAAACACTGTTAAAGAGCTACATAATATGAATTTATCTGAATAATGTACAGTATCAGTAAATGTTAAAATGAACAAGATGCATAAATGCTTTAGATACTTGTGCAACTTCTTTATGCATTTTATTTAACTGAAATCCAAAAATAAAACAGTATTATATAAATAATACATGCATAATATAATCAACAATTAACCTATAATAATAATAATAATAATAATAATAATAATATTAATAATAATAATGCATAAATGTACAAACTACAAGCTATTCTGCTTGTGTTTAATATCTAAAGTGTGAACACCTTTTCTTAAAAATAATATAGGTTTAATTATTCAATAAATAAGAAATATACAAAGCATTTATTAATCTTACTTATTGCACACTTCAGCATCTATTAATGCATTATTAAAATCCAAAGCTGATATAATTTAATAGACCTTAAATAACCTGAACGTACAATGGTCAGTTATCAAATATGAATAAATACAATAAATAAATAATTAATGCTTTAAATAAGGTAAGCTAAAGGGAGCATGCATTTAATCTTTCCATTCACACCACCAGAAATAATGCTAACACAACCCATATAAGGATAACATCAGTCAAATTTATATATACTGTATGTGAATGTGTTTCATCAGATCAAGCGTGTCCAATAATTTCAGGCAATGCTGGTTAATTTTTCATAGTTATTTTTATTAATTTTTTTTATTTCATTAATGGCTTCAGAAATTATTTATATCATTTTTAATTAACTCATATTTATTACTATTATTCATTTGTTAATTTAAAAAAAATAATTAATTAAATGCATTTATATACCTGTATTCATTTATTTCATATTTAAGAGTTCAGTTTAATAATGTAAACACTATAACAGTGCTGTAGAAATAAAGATGAACTGAATTTATTTGAATAATGTACAGTATCAGTAAATGATAAATTGATCAAGATGCATAATTGCTTTAGATATTTGTGCAACTTTTTTATGCATTTTATTTATTTGCTATGCAACAATAAAAACAAGATGATATGAATAATATATAATACAATAATTAAACTATAATAAAAATAATGCATAATACATAAACGTACAAACTACATGCGCTTTATACATGTATTCTGCTTGTGTTCAATATCTATGTATGAAAGTATGAAAAACTTTTCCTAAAATTAACAGTTTTGATTATTCAATAAATAAGAAATACACACATCGAAAGCATTTATTAATCTTACTTAATGCTCAACATGTACTAATGCATTACTAAAATCAAAAGCTGATATTATTTAATAGACCTTAATTAACCTGAACGTACAACGATCAGTTATCAAATATGAATAAACACAATAATTAATGTTTTAAATAAGGTAAGCTAAAGGGAGCATGCATTTAATCTTTCCATTCCCACCACCAGAAATAATGCTAACACAACCCATATAAGGATAACTTCAGTCAAATGTATAAGTATGTGAATGTGTTTCATCAGATCAAGTCTGTCAAATAATATCAAGCATTCAGTTCAATGATTTGACTAATAATTTGATATAGAGTCACTTGATTCGATTGGATTTGTCACTTGATTCTTATGAGTGCGTCTATAAAAAGTCACATAATTCGATTGGACTTGTCATTTGACTCTTATAAGTGTCTATGTGTGTGTGTGTGATGATTAGCATGCACTAGACAGACTCATGCACAAACAGATGTGTAAAAAATAAAAAGATGAAGGGAAAGCAACAGAAGCAGTGATCTGATGGATGAACACCTGAGAGAGTCGATTCATTCATTTGATTCACTCATTAAACAGCAATGGGAAGGAAAAAAAAAAGCTGATGCTTTCTTAAACTCTGCGGGAATTCTTTCCATCATGTGATCCTTCCTTCAAACCGCACCAAAGAGAATTTCCTCCAGAGGAGAATTAGCATATATGTTTTTTCTCTCCCAGCGTTCGCTCTGATGAATCATTCACAAGGCCAAAACGCAGGCCAGTTTATCAATGCTGGGATTGGTTTCAGTATCCGTCATTAAAGCAATGCAGCGGTGTCCGGCCGGCTGGAGATCAGGCTGCGGTTTGAAGGAAGCACAAGTCACGCAATCATGCATGAATATTAAAAAGAGGAGAGCGTGAAGAGAGAGAGAGAGAAAAAAAAAGAAAGAAAAAGCACTGAAACTAGTTTTCACAAAGTGGTTACTTACAGGTAGTAAGTGTAGGAGTGATAGGATCTTCTGCCGAGTGGGGTGGAGGGGCAAAAGCAGTGGTGGAGGGGGTGGAGGGGGGGATGAAAATGGAAGGAAAGAAAAAGTAAAAATATTAATGTACGAAAAATAGAGAGAAAAAAATGAACAAAACCTGATTATGGTGACACATGTGAGAAAGAGTTCCTATCTGCAGTCAGTGGGGGCTGTTCTGGGCTGTGGGCGGAGCTTATGGTGTGTGGGCGTGGCAGTCAGTGTTAATAATTCATGAGCAGGCATGTTAATAAATCAGTGTTAATTCATAAGCAGGTGTCACATTTAGGCTGTCCCGAATAAACATAAGACTGTGAAAGAGGTGTGGGTGGAGCTTAAGGTGTGGGCGTGGCAGTCAGTGTTAAGAATTCATGAGCAAACAAGTTATTAGTGTTACCAAATCAGTGTTAATGTTAATAATTCATGAGCAGTTGTCATATTTAAGCTGTCCTGAATAAACATAAGGCTGTAAAAGAGGTGTGGGTGGAGCTTAAGGTGTGGGCGTGCCAGTCAGTGTTAATAATTCATGAGCAGGCGTGTTAATAATGTTACCAAATCAGTGTTAATGTTAATAATTCATGAGCAGTTGTCATATTTAAGCTGTCCTGAATAAACATAAGGCTGTGAAAGAGGTGTGGGTGGAGCTTAAGGTGTGGGCGTGGCAGTCAGTGTTAAGAATTCATGAGCAAACGTGTTAGTGTTACCAAATCAGTGTTAATAATTCATGAGCAGTTGTCATATTTAGGCTGTCCTGATTAAACAAAGCTGTGAAAGAGGTGTGGGTGGAGCTTAAGGTGTGGGCGTGCCAGTCAGTGTTAATAATTCATGAGCATGCGTGTTAATAATGTTACCAAATCAGTGTTAATGTTAATAATTCATAAGCAGTTGTCATATTTATGCTGATGCGAACAAAACTAATGTTGTGGGCAGAGCTTACGGTGTGGGCGTGACATTCAGTGTTAATAATTCATGAGAATACATCATAATTAGGCTGACATAAATTAAATTATGTGGGCGTGGCAGTCAGTGTAATATTTCATGAGAAGGTGTGTTAATAACTTTAATAAATCAGTCTTAATATTAATAATTCATAAGCAGGTGTCACATTTAGGCTGTCATGAATAAACATAAGGCTGTGAAAGAGGTGTGGGTGGAGCTTAAGGTGTGGGCGTGCCAGTCAGTGTTAATAATTCATAAGCAGGCGTGTTATTAATGTTAACAAATCAGTGTGAATAATGCTAATAATTCATTAGAAGGCGTGTTAATAATGTTAATAAATCAGTCTTAATATTAATAATTCATAAGCAGGTGTCACAATTAAGCTGTCGTGAATAAACAAGGCTGTGAGAGGAGGTGTGGGTGGAGCTTAGGGTGTGGGCGTGGCAGTCAGTGTTAATAATTTATAAGCAGGCATGTTAATAATGTTACCAAATCAGTGTGAATAATGTTAATAATTCATGAGAAGGCAGAATAATAACGTTAATAAATCAGTCTTAATTTTAATAATTCATAAGCAGGTGTCAAATTTTCCTGATGCAATACAAAAATATGTTGTAGGCAGAGCTTACGATGTGGGTGTGACACTCAGTGTTAATAATTCATGAGCATACACCATAATTAGGCTGACATAAATGAAATGAGGGTGGAGCTTACAGTGTGGGTGTGGCAGTCAGTGGTAATAATTCATGAGCAGGCGTGTTAATAATATTAATAAATCAATGGTAATAATGTTAATAATTCAATTCAAATCCCCTTTATTTGTATAGCGCTTATACAATGTAGATTGTGTCAAAGCAGGTTCACAGAGAAGATTATAGTAATTCATGAGCAGGTGTCAAATTTAGGCTGTCATGAATAAACATAAGGCTTTGAGACAAGATGTGGGCGGAGATTACCGTGTGGACGTGGCAGTCAGGGTTAATAATTCATGAGCAGGCATGTTAACGCTAATCAGTGTTAATCATGTTAATTATTCATAAGTAGGTGTCACATTTAAGCTGTCATGCATAAACATAAGGCTGTAAGAGGAGGAGGTGTGGGTGGAGCTTAAGGTGCGGGCGTGGCAGTCAGTGTTAATAATTCATCAGCAGGCATGTTAATGCTAATCAGTGTTAATCATGTTAATTATTCATAAGCAGGTGTCACATTTAGGCTGTCGTGAATAATCATAAGGCTGTGAAAAAGATGTGGGGGTGGAGCTTAAAGAGTGGGCGTGGCAGTCAGAGTTAATAATTAATGAGCAGGCATATTATTATGGTTATTAAATCTAAGTTAATAATCATTTATATCTATGCTTATGCGAATAAAAATAATGCTGTGGTGAGGGGGTGACGGTCAGTGTTAATAATTAATTAGCATACATATTTAGGCTGACAAATAAATTGAAGGGTGTGGGTGGAGTGTGGCAGTCAGTGTTAATTCATGAGCAGGCATCACATTTAAGCTGACGAAAATATAAATAGGATTGTGGGTGGGGTTTTATGTGTGGGTGTGGCAGTCAGTGTTAACAATTCATACGCAGGTGTCATATTTAGGCTGATGCAAAAAAATATATATATTGTAGGCTGGGCTTAAGGTGTGACAGTCAGAGTTAATAACATTAATAATTAATGAGCGGGCATTATATTTAGGCTAACGTTAATCAATTTAAGAATGTGGGTGGAGCTTAAGGTGTGGGTGTGACAGAGGTAATAATGTTAATTCATAAGGAGATGTGAATACCTGAATAAAAACAAGGTTGTGGGAGGAGCTTACAGTGTGGGTTTGGCAGTCACATTTAGGCTAACGTAAATGAAAATAAGGCTGTGGGCGGAGCTTAAGGTGTGGGTGTGGCATTAAGCACTCATAGCATTAATAATTCATGACTATGAATAATATGCATGAATAAACATTAGGATGTGAGATTTATATGTGGGTGGAGCTTAAGGTGCGGTTGTGGCAGTTAGTGTAGATATCATTAATAATTCATGAGCAGGTTTCATATTTAGGCTGAGACAAATATAAAAATAAGGCTGTGAGACTGAGCTGTAGGTGGAGCTTGAGGTGTGGGTGTGGCAGTTCGTGCTAATAGCATTAATAATTCATGAGCAAGCATAATATTTAGGCTGAGGCAAGTAAAATAAGGTGGTGAGGAATTCAAGAAAGGAAATATTATTCATATATTGACTAAATTTATTAGGCTAGTTTATGAATGAAAACTAATATACATTTTTTGTACTATTTTTGCACTTATGTTTTGTAATATGTAAATCAGTTATACATTCAGTTTAGTTTAGCCATTTAAATAGTGTGTAAATAATATGTAACAAAAAAAATACATAAATCTGTTCTGCTTGTGTTTATGTACAACAAATTAATATTTCATTAATGTCATATATATATATATATATATATATATATATATATATATATATATATATATATATATGTGTGTGTGTGTGTGTGTGTGTGTGTGTGTGTGTGTGTGTGTGTGTGTGTGTGTGTGTGTGTGTGTGTGTGTGTGTGTGCGTGCGTGCGTGTGTTTAAAAACTCATCACTTTATGTCACAATGATGGCTTTAATTAGTTTTTTGCATAATCATAACATAATTTTACATGCATTACATATTTATTTATTTGATGCATTTTACCAGAATTTTCACGGTATTGCTTTGTAATGAAAAAAAATAGTAATAAAAATCTATAATATAGTAGAAGAAATATTTAGTTGTTTATTTAATTTTTTATTTTATTCATTTCTCTTCTTGCAGTATGTGGAAGCATTATCAGTGTTTGTCAGCTAATTAATCTCCCCTGAACTCAATAGTAAGACACACTAGAAGATCTCATTCATGAAAAGCAGATATACAGTATTTATGAGTGTTAAGTGTTCCACTAAACTAAATGCAAACAAATGCACTGAAGTGGCTGCATAAAAAAGAACACATTAATAATTCAGGTGACAATACATGCAATATAATGTTCATCTAATGATTTATTAATGAAGTGTACTGAATATTCATAAGTTAATCAGTTGTGGAGCTCATTGATAAAACACACGCGGCAGGACTTCTGCATTAGACTGAATGAGTGGTTCTGATTCTTGCTACATTCAGATGACCATCAGTAAAGTACAGTGAAATACAGTAAAGTACAGTACAGAAGGTCAGAGAGACAAAGAGAAGACAGAAAGAGCGCAGCAGCGAAGGATAAAGGCACTTTGATTGATTTTCTGGAGCAGATTTAATTCTGAGACTGATCAAAACTATCTGAGCATTCTACATTAGTTAATAATAGTCTCTTAAAGAGACAGTTCACCTAAAAATAAAAATCCTGTCATCATTTACATCAAAATGTAATGTTCTTTATGCTATTGAACAGAACACTGTTGACTTTGACTCTGAATTTGATAATTTCTTCATAGTTTTTGCTTTTTATCTTATAATTTACAATGTCATAGTGTAGATTTTTATCTCATTATTCAGATTGTCATAGTTTAGATTTCTATCTCATAATTCAGATTGTCATAGTTTAGATTTCTATCTCATAATTCAGATTGTCATAGTTTAGATTTTTTATCTCATAATTCAGATTGTCATAGTTTAGATTTCTATCTCATAATTCAGATTGTCATAGTTTAGATTTCTATCTCATAATTCAGATTGTCATAGTTTAGATTTCTATCTCATAATTCAGATTGTCATAGTTTAGATTTTTTATCTCATAATTCAGATTGTCATAGTTTAGATTTTTATCTCATAATTCAGATTGTCATAGTTTAGATTTTTATCTCATAATTCAGATTGTCATAGTTTAGATTTTTATCTCATAATTCAGATTGTGTCATAGTTTAGATTTTTTATCTCATAATTCAGATTGTGTCATAGTTTAGATTTTTATCTCATAATTCAGATTGTGTGAGTTTTGATTTTTATCTCATAATTTAGATTTTTGGCATAGTTTTGAACTTTCATCTCATTATTTTGTCATAGTTTAGATTTTTATCTCATAATTTAGATTTTTGGCATAGTTTTTATCTTTCATCTCATTATTTTGTCATAGATTGGGCTTTTATCTCATAATTCAGATTCTGTTATAGATTAGATTTTTTATCTCAATTTAGATTGCGTCATTGTTTTGACTTTTTATCTCATAATTTTGACTTTATATCTCCTATTTATAACTTTTTATATTTTCAATATTTTATGTTAATGATTAATTTAGCATTAGAATTTTTACATTTATAAATATAATTTTTTCCCACCATTTAGTGTTGTCACATTTTCACTTTTATCTCTTAATTATTGCTTAGTAAATTAATGTATAGGTTTTGTGACATTTGTGACTTTAACTGACGATGATCATCATAATTTAGCATTTATCTCATAATTGAGATTTTGCTATGATTTATACTTTATATCAAACATTTATATATGTATATATGTTTTTATTTTCACCATTTCATCATTTAGTAACAAAATTTAGTTTAGCCAATGCAATTTTTTCCCACAATTTAGCATGGTCAAATTCCCTTCTAGTTTTATCCCATAATTTCAATCTCATAATTAGGCTATTTAAATCTGATGAGTATCTTAATTTAATATATCTATTTATTTTTATGCCATAATTTTCTGTTAATTTGAACTTATTTGCAATTTCAATTTTTTATATTTATCATTATTATCATGTATTATTAAAATTCAAATTTCTTCACTCAAAAATAAACATTTACTCAATTTATTCAGCCTCGAATGTTTTTTACTGCTGAACACAAAAGAAGATATTTTGAAGAATGTTGGAAACTGACTTCCATAATAGAAAACAAGAATACTATAAGAGTCAACTGAGTTTTGCAACATTCTTCAAAACATCTTTTTTGTGTTCAGAATACTTAAAAAACTTGAGGCTAAATAAATACTGAGTAAATCTCTATTTTTAAGTGAATTACGCCTTTAATTCTGAACTCAGTCTTGACTTACAGTAATTACTAATATCAATCCAATTAAATAACACTGAGATTTAACATGCAATTCTGAGGTTATTAAACCCGTGCAATGCATCCAAACAATCTGACGGAAACTGCACACTCAGCAAAATAATTAATCAATTAATAAATGAATAAAAACATCCCTCTTCAAACGTTTGGCCATTCTGAAGCTCAAAAGTGAAATCAATAAAGACGAATACCCTTTATATTCTGGGTGCGTAATGACTCTCATTAAAACCATATTTATTTGGCCTGCCTGCACTTGACATCTGAAAGCAGAGAAAACACACCGCAGTTTGAGCCACAGGGTTTTATTTGCATGATTTTTTTTTTTAACTCCAGATCTAATGTAAACTCGCCCGGAGCAACAAGCCTTGGGCGTCTCTTTGAAAAATAAAAAAAAAATAAAAAAAATCGCCTTTCATCAAATTTTCTCTCTTATCTCGCCTTTTCTCTTCTTTTTCTGCACTTGGAAAAATATTTGTGCGGTTTCCCGTCGCCGGGTCATTAAAGCAACGGCGTTTGTTTGAGAGGAAAATATTAATATTTCATCAGGCGGCGTGTATTTGGTGCCACAAAGCGTGTAATGGTGCTTATCAGAGCGATCAAATCAATTATTCTGCGTCGGGCTGACAAAAGCATCCGTTTGAGGAGCGTCAGCTGAGATTGCTTTGACTTTCATGTGTTCGCTGGATGTTTTCTGACACCGGAGATCTCCGAAGCTCAAGATGCCGTTTGTTTTTTAGATCCTGAACACTTTGTCGGGTTTTAATGTTGAGAGTCGCTGTAAGTCAATCACTGACACTCTGCCTGATGCACTGCACTGAAAAAATGATTCATGGCATTGCATTATTATGATCATTACATTGCTTATTATGTTCATTTCTTATTTAATGATCAATATATTTAAGGTAAGTGGTTGCAAACCATTTCGATGGGCTGAATTTAAACAAATTAAATGTAGTGATGTTCAACTTAAATTGTTTGCTTAAATTCAGCCCATGTCAATTGTTTGCAACCACTTACCTTAAAACAATTGAGTAAATCCAATAGATCTTTTTTTTCTGTGTGTAGACAAATGCATATTATATATTATTTAAATGAGCTTTTCTGTCAACTTACATCTATCAAACTGACTAGAAATACTGAGTTAAACTTTCTATAATTAAAAATATAAATAGTTGAAACAGGATTAATTTATTAAAAATAAATTGAAGCAACATAAAAATATCTGCTGGCTTGACTTGTCATGTAATTTTTATAATGTGCTGCAGTGACACCAATGAATTTATCTCATAATTTTAACTCATAATTTTAACTTTTTGCAATTTATTATTTTCTCAATTATCATTTAATTGCTCTGTAAATAAAAAAAAGTTAAATCAAATGAAGTTTTCTATTTATGTCAAGTTACATCCATCAAACTGACTAGAAACATTCAGTTAAACTTTGTAAAATAAAATAAAAATAGTTGAAACACGATTCATTTATTCAAAATAATTTAAAATATTTGATCTCTTGATGTTTTGGTCATATTTTTATAGTGTGCTGTAGTGACACCAATGAATATATCTCATCATTTTAACAATATTTATCTCATAATTCAACCCATAATTTTAACCTTTTGCATTTTGTTTTTTAATCTCGATTACCATTTAGCTGCACTTTAAAAAATATATTTTTATTTGAATTAAATGTTTTTAATTTAATTAACTTTTTAAAAAAGTTTTCTAGTCATGTGATCAGTCAAACTAATCAGAAATATTGAATTAAACTTTGTATAAGAAAAAAAAAAAAAACGCTGAAACCTTTATGTTTTACAAGATGTATAACTTATTAAAATTAAGTTCAAGAAACATAAAAATATTTGCGGTCTTAATGTTGTCATAATTTTGTATAGTGTGCTGCAGTGACACCAATGAATATATCTCATCATTTTAACTCAATTTCAACTCATAATTATTTTTAATTCTTGATATTTTTAACTAATTAATATTTCAATTTACATCAATCAAACTGACTAAAAATATTAAGTTAAACTTTGTATAACAATGTATTAAAAATAAGTTAAAGTAACAAAAATACATTTTGTAAAATGGTGTGTCATTCATGTCTATCTGTCAAAGTGGGCTGCAGTGACACCAATAAATGTGTCTCATAATTTTAACAATATTTATCTCATAATTAAACTTATTAACTTAACAATATTTATCTCATAACTAAACTCTTACTCTTACTAAACTTTTTACATTTTGCATTTTGCTTTTTAATCTCAATTACCATTTAGTTGCACTTTAAAAATATATATTTTTAGTTGAATCAAATAAAGTTTTCTAGTCATGTCAACTTACGGTACATCAGTCAAACTGACTAGAAATATTAAGACAAAATTTGTGTAATTAAAAACAAAAATTGTTGAAATCTGATAAATGTATTAAAATAAGTTAAAACATCATAACAATTTATTAAAAATAAGTTAAAGCAACATAAAAAATGTTTGCTGTCTTGATGTTTTTTGCATTTTTTTTATAGTGTGCTGCAGTGACAGAGTTATTTGTATTGTCATTCATTCATTTTCTTTTCAGCTTAGTCCCTTTATTAATCCGGGTTTGACACACTGGAATGAACCGCCAACTTATCCAGCATATGTTTTACGCAGCGGATGCCCTTCCAGCCGCAACCCATCTCTGGTAAACATCCATACACACTCATTCACACACACATACACTACGGACAATTTAGCCTACCCAATTCACCTGTACTGCATGTGTTTGGACTGTGGGGAAAACCGGAGCACCCGGAGGAAACCCACAGGAACGCAGGGAGAACATGCAAACCCCACACAGACAAGCCAACTGACCCAGCCGAGGCTCAAACCAGCGACCATCTTGCTGTGAGGCGACAGCACTACCTACTGCACCACTGCGTTGCCTAATTGTATTATATTTCTTGGTTTTTTTTCTTAATTATCATTAAGTATGAAAATGTAAAACATTGTAATGGCATTTCGAACTTTCAATCCATAATTACACCCTGTCAATTTCACAATTTACCTTTTAATCTCATAATTAATCTAATTAATATGACCCTGTCGGTATTTGGTATTTTTATATACTTTTTGCATATATTATGAGAATTTTTATTATGAGATTTGTTTTATTGTGAGAAAATGCTATTAAGTTCTCACAATTTAACATTTTGTCACAATTATCTCTATTAAGATATTTTGTTTAATTATTGCTCTGAATACTAATTTTAATTTTAATGTGACTTTATCTGATGATGAGTGTCAATTTGTTATTTTTTTAATTGACCTGTTTTCTCATAATTTTGACATTATATCTCATAATCATGCATTTTCAGCATTTGATCTCAATTATTATCATTTAGTGTGAGAATATTCAAATGTATTTATCATCTCATTTTCAACTCTTTATATAATCTTTAAATAACTTTATATCTCAAAATGTGTCAATTTCAGCTTTTTAAAATAAATGATTCTTTAATGTTATAATCTTGACTTAAATATTCATGTCAATTTCCAGTCTTAATTTCACATTTTAATATTTGTAATATCTCTTTTTATCTCATAGTTGGGGTATATCACAAAATTATTATTAATTATTTAATTGTTTAATATAACAATTGTTTTTTGTTTAATTAATCATAAATTTTTCTCTTTTCATATAATATCGACTACTAAAAGTACTTGAAGTTTTAATTTATTTTCAACTTTAAAATCTCACATTTTTTTGATAATTCTGATATATCTCATAATTACTTAATGGAAAATTAATTTATTTTGCCATATTTTTAATTAAATATATCATAAAAAGACTTTCTGGTGGTTATGATAACTAAGCTTAATATAAACTTCAAAATTAGCATAATATAATTCATATCTGGACTCTTATTATCTCATAATTGCACCTTTTTAATCTCAGCACCATGACTTTTGTCTTACAGTATGTATCACTTTAAGAGTGACCAATGAGGTGAGTGTGGGGGCGGGGCTCTCTGTTTGATTGACAGGCCGGTGTGAGTGCAGTGGTGTATAAATGAAGACAGCAGAAACACACTGAAGATCATCAGATGAATCAGAGTGAATATTGTAGAAATGAATGAAGATCTCCTACCGTTTCTTCATCACCAGCACCACGCCGAGGAAGATGATGACGAAGAGAAGAATCCCAGCGATAACACCAGCAATTTTCACAGTATGATCAGTCTGCTTTTCCGGCTCCACTTCATCCGGCTTATGAGTGGCAGCGCCTGAAACAGCACATCCAGAAAAGCAGAAGAGTTACGGATATTACAATTTTAATAATGAGATAGAAGGACGGACAGAAATACTGACCAAACATTACTAGCAGGAACGTAAACAAAAAACCATACATGATCATGAGCTTTAGGTTAGAATTAGTAAAGAGTTAATCAAGCATTGTTTTTATTATTATTAAATGAAGACTCCTGGATCTCACATGAGATAAAAGACTACAATATACAGTCCTCAGCACCCCTCACAAATCTCTATTTTAAATTCATATTTTTAATAGGAAGCTCTACAATATTATATGTGTGCATATACATTAGATTAGTCAGTACTGAAGCCAAATCTGGAGCTTATCTAACAAAATAACTTACAATAACGCTCCAAAAACTAGTACAGCCACATTTATGCTATAAAAAAATATTAAATACAAATTTAAAAGAGGAAAAATCAAGAGAAGCAAAAAAAAATGGAAAAATTTAGTTGAAATTTTGTAGGATGTAATATATTTTTGCAATATTTTGCTTGAATTTAATTGTATTTTCTATTTCTCAATATGTTTGGTGACTAAAATATTATGTTAATAAATATATCTGTTTAATAAATCTATTTTATTTAAATGCACCAAAATACATTGCCTATATTCAACAGGAAATGGAGAAAAATATTCATTTTCAAAATGGGCTGTACCAAATTATGCTGAATGCTGTATCATATAAAGCACAGGTGTCAAACTCAGTTCCTGGAGGGCAGGAGCTCTGCACAGTTTAGTTCCAACCCTAATTAATCACACCTGATCAAACTAATTGAGTTGTTTGAAACCTGCAGGTAAGTGTGTTGAAGCAGGGTTGGAACTAAACTGTGCAGGGCTGCGGCCCTCCAGGATCTGAGTTTGACACCCCTGATATAGAGTATAAATAATATTTAACACCTGTTTATGTTCTGTAAAATGCACAAACATAATTATTTCAGCAAAAATGTTGGCAAGCTTTGTTATTATTATTATAAAGTGTTTAATTTTATAAAATAATTATATATATATGAAAAAGGCCATTTTTATGTTACAATTAGGATTATTAATTTCTAGATATACATATACAATAGATAATATATAAATTATAGTAAACGTCTGCTCAGGTTTGATAGCAAAATATTTGGCAAACTTTATTATTATTATATTATAAAGTGTATACATTTTCATTAATTTACTTTTGACTTGGTCCCTTATTTATCAGGGCCAACTATTCCAGCACATGTTTTACACAGCGGATGCCCTTCCAGCTGCAACCCAGTACTGGGAAACACTCATACACTACAGCCAATTTAGTTCATCAATTCCCCTATAGCGCATGCCTTTGGACTGTGGGGGAACTGAAGCACCCGGAGAAAAACCCACGCCAACACGGGGAGAACATGCAAACTCCACACAGAAACACCAACTGACCTAGCCGAGACTCAAACCAGCGACCTCCTTGCTGTGAGGCCACAGTGTTAACCACTGAGCCACTGTGCCACCCGTGTATAATTTTCTAAACTAAATATATACTTCAAATGTTAACGTAATTAATAGTAATATATTAATATCATATTATAATATTTGATGATTAATCTAAAAATAGCTTGAGAAATAATCTGAGTTGCTACTTTTATAATACAAAATCTGAAAAAGCCCATTTTTATGTCACAATTAGGATGATATATTTCATTATTTTTAATTGTTACTGCATGATATGTCTTTATTTTGACATTTATTCATTATAATTTATAATTAAGGCTTGGTATTTAATTTTTCATTTTAAATAAAATGGCGTATTTTTTACTTTTTGCAATAATTTTATATTATCTCATAAATATGGCTTTATATTTCATAATTTGACATTTATTTGGACATTTATTCAAAATTATGCCATAATTGTGACTTTTCATCTCAAAATAAGGGGTTAATGTTTCATAAAAAAATTACTAAAATGCCATATTTTCATCTCTTGTAATAATAATTTTGACTTCCATCTCATAATTTAGGCTTGATATTTGAGATTTTATTTGAAATAAAATGGCGTATTTTTAAATTTTTTGTAATACTTTTATCTCACAAATACGGCGTAATATTTCATATTTCATTTGTAATGACATAATTTTAAATTTTGTAATGATTTGACCTTATATCAGAATTAAGGCTTGTTTTTATATTTAAGAAAATTACATTTTAAACTTTTTATATATAGTTTTCACTTTTATCTCATAATTAACACGGTATTTCATATTTATTTTTTAAACGGCATATTTGCAATATTTTAAATCATTTTGACTTCTATCTCTATCACAATTAAAGATTGGAGTATTTCATACATTTATTTATTTACATAGTTTTGAATTTCATCTCATCATTTTAGATTTTTGTCAGTTTTGGCTTTTTATCTCATAAATTTAGATTTTTGTCAGTTTTGGCTTTTTATCTCATAATTGTAGATTTTTGTTATATTTTAGAGTATTTATCTCCTAAGTTGGAGTTTTGACTTGATTTTTTCATAATACTCATATTTCGGTTTTATCTCAAAGTGTTGTCAATCTAAATTAATAGTATTATATTATCTTTGCCTTACGAATACAAATGATCCTAATATTATAAGTATGTTAAACCAAAGCATATTTGTTTGCACATATAAAACAAAATCAATGTTTCGATATGAAAGCAGCTAAATTGTCTTTTGTTCTGTATTTTCAGCTGTATTTACGCAGTGTGCATTACTAATCGACTCCTGCTGCTTTATTCTGTATATCAGTATGATGAGGCATTTATTTTCAGACTGTAGGACTGTAGACAGTAGGTCTGATTATTAGCATAAGAGCATCATTGTCTGAAGGCTGTTGTTGTGTTTTCTTGGACTGAATACACAGAAAAACACCCACAGCACTCACTGACTCACACACCAGTTACACAAACACACCAAAGACGATGAATATATATATAAATAAAGAAATAAACAATGCATTGCACATTATGGTAATGAAGATTTGCTTAAAGCACTACATTTTATCTCCTCCATGAACCGCCACCTTATCGTGGTGGAGGGGTTTGTGTGCCTGAGTGATCCTAAGAGCTATGTTGTCGGGGGCTAATGCCCCTGGTAGGGTCTCCCAAGGCAAAAAGGTCTTAGGTGACAGGTCAGACTAAGTGCGGTTCAAAAACCCCTTATGAGAAAAAGACGGTCAAAGATCGTGACGTCGCCCGGTATGGCGCAGCCGGGGCCCCACCCTGGAGCCAGGCCTGGGGTTGGGGCTCGTAAGCGAGCGCCTGGTGGCCGGGTTTTTTCCCACGGAACCCGGCCGGGCTTAGCCCGAAAGAGCGACGTGGGACCATCCTCCAGCAGGCCCACCACCTACAGGGGGAGCCGTAAGGGGCCGGTGCATTGTGGAACGGGTGGTGGTCGAAGGTTAGGACCACGACAACCCGATCGTCGGACACAGAAACTGGCTCTTGGGACATGGAATGTCACCTCACTGGGAGGAAAGGAGCCCGAGCTTGTGCGGGAGGTGGAACGGTACCAGCTAGAGATAGTTGGGGTCACCTCCACGCACAGCTGGGGCTCTGGAACTCAACTTCTTGAGAAGGGCTGGACTTTCTTCTACTCTGGAGTTGCTCACGGTGAGAGGCGGCGGGCTGGTGTGGGCTTCCTTATAGCTCCCCAACTTAGCCGCCATGTGTTGGAGTTTTCCCCGGTGAACGAGAGGGTCGCCTTCCTGCGCCTTCGGGTCAGGGATAGGTCTCTCGCTGTGGTTTGTGCCTACGGGCCAAACACCAGTGTAGAGTACCCGGCCTTCTTGGAGTCCTTGGGAGGGGTGCTGGAAGGTGCTCGGACCGAGGACTCCATAGTTCTACTGGGGGACTTCAATGCCCACGTGGGTAACGACAGTGATACCTGGAGAGGCGTGATTGGGAGGAACGGCCTCCCTGATCTGAATCCGAGTGGTGTTTTGTTATTGGACTTCTGTGCTAATCACAGTTTGTCCATAACAAACACCATGTTCAAGCATAAGGGTGTTCATCAGTGCACATGGCACCAGGACACCCTAGGGCGGAGGTCAATGATCGACTTTGTTGTTGTATCATCTGATCTCCGACCGTATGTCTTGGACACTCGGGTAAAGAGAGGGGCAGAGCTGTCAACTGATCACCACCTGGTGGTGAGTTGGATCCGCTGGCAAGGGGGTAAGCTGGACAGACCTGGCAGGCCCAAGCGTATTGTGAGGGTCCTCTGGGAACGTCTGGCTGAACCCCAAGTCAGAGGAATTTTCAACTCTCACCTCCGGAAGAGCTTTGACCAGATCCCGAGGGAGGCTGGAGACATGGAGACTGAGTGGTCCATGTTCTCCGACTCCATTGTTAACGCGGCCGTGAGGAGCTGTGGCCGTAAGGTCTGTGGTGCCTGTCGGGGCGGCAATCCACGAACCCGGTGGTGGACACCGGAAGTAAGGGATGCTGTCAACCTGAAGAAGGAGTCCTACAGGTCTTGGTTGGCTTGCGGGACTCCCGAGGCAGCTGATGGGTATCGGCAGGCCAAGCGTGCTGCAGCCCGGGCGGTTGCGGAAGCAAAAACTCGGGCCTGGGAAGAGTTCGGGGAGACCATGGAGGAAGACTATCGGTCGGCCCCAAAGAGATTCTGGCAAACTGTCCGGCGCCTTAGGAGGGGAAAACAGCTCCACATCGAAACTGTTTACAGCGTAAGTGGGGAGCTGTTGACCTCGACTGGGGATGTGGTCGGACGGTGGAAGGAATACTTTGAGGATCTCCTTAACCTGACCGACATGTCTTTCATCGAGGAAGCAGAGACTGGGGATGCAGGGGTGGACTCACCCATCACCCAAGCTGAAGTCACTGAGGTAGTTTGCAAGCTCCGCAGTGGTAAAGCAGCGGGGGTGGATGAGATTCACCCTGTGTATCTTAGGTCTCTGGATGTTGTGGGGCTGTCTTGGTTGACACGTCTCTACAACATCGCATGGAGGTCGGGGACAGTACCTCTGGACTGGGCAACTGGGGTGGTGGTTCCCATTTTTAAGAAGGGGGACCGGAGGGTGTGCTCCAACTATAGGGGGATCACACTCCTCAGCCTCCCGGGGAAAGTCTATGCCAGAGTACTGGAGAGGAGGATCCGGCCAATGGTTGAACCTAGGATCCAGGAGGAACAATGCGGCTTTCGTCCGGGCCGTGGTACACTGGACCAACTCTATACCCTCACCAGGGTGCTCGAGGGTTCATGGGAGTATGCCCAACCAGTCCACATGTGTTTTGTGGACTTGGAGAAGGCGTTCGACCGTGTCCCTCGTGGCATTCTGTGGAGGGTGCTCGGGGAGTATGGGGTCAGAGGCGCTCTGTTAAGGGCCGTCTCGTCCCTGTATGAACAGAGTAGGAGTCTGGTTCGCATTGCCGGCAATAAGTCAGACTTGTTTCCAGTGCATGTTGGACTCCGGCAGGGCTGTCCCTTGTCTCCAATTCTGTTCATAATTTTTATGGATAGAATTTCAAGGCGCAGCCTGGGGCTGGAGGGGGTCCGGTTGGGGGACCACAGAATCTCATCTCTGTTATTCGCAGATGATGTTGTTCTGTTGGCTTCATCAAACATGGACCTTCAGCATGCACTGGGGCGGTTTGCTGCCGAGTGTGACGCGGCTGGGATGAGAATCAGCACCTCCAAGTCCGAGGCCATGGTGCTCCACCGGAAAAAGGTGGTTTGCCATCTTCAGGTTGGAGGAGAGTCCTTACCCCAGGTGGAGGAGTTCAAGTATCTCGGGGTTTTGTTCACGAGTGAGGGAAGGATGGAACGTGAGATTGACAGGCGGATTGGTGCAGCGGCAGCAGTAATGCGGTCGATGTACCGGTCCGTCGTGGTGAAGAAGGAGCTAAGCCGAAAGGCAAAGCTTTCGATTTACCGGTCAATCTACGTTCCTACTCTCACCTATGGTCATGAGCTTTGGGTCATGACCGAAAGGACAAGATCTCGGATACAAGCGGCTGAAATGAGTTTTCTTCGAAGGGTGGCAGGGCGCACTCTTATAGATAGGGTGAGGAGCTCTGTCACTCGAGAGGAGCTCGGAGTAGAGCCGCTGCTCCTCCACATCGAGAGAAGTCAGTTGAGGTGGCTCGGGCATCTGTTTCGGATGCCTCCTGGACGCCTTCCTAGGGAGGTGTTCCAGGCATGTCCCACCGGGAGGCGGCCTCGGGGAAGACCCAGGACACGCTGGAGGGACTATGTCTCTCGGCTGGCCTGGGAACGCCTCGGGATCCCCCCGGAGGAGCTGGAGGAAGTGTCTGGGGAGAGGGAAGTCTGGGGTTCTCTCCTAAGACTGCTACCCCCGCGACCCGGCCCCGGAAAAGCGGCAGAAAATGAATGAATGAACTACATTTTATGCAATAAAGTAAAAAAAAAAAACAAGAAAAAAAAATAAACAAGCATTTTAAATTGAATTTAAATTAAGACTAAATATCTACCCAAAATTAATTACATAAATAAAACATGAATAAATAAAATAAAACATTTAAAATTATGGTAAAATGCAATATAACAACAATGAATAAATAAATAAATAAATAAATAAATAAATAAATAAATAAAATTGTGCTGAAAACACTAAATATCTACACAAAAATAAAATAAAATGAATGTATACATTAATTATTTCATTCATTCATTCACATTATGTACTAAACCTTTATGTTTTTATGATTACCTCTATATATTTTTTCCACATTATTATAAGATTTTTTTTTTCTTCAGAATTCATTTATTATTCACTTTGCTAATATATGCACATTTTTGTTTTGTATAATTACAGAAACATATATAAACAATAATAATACTAGCTACCTGTAGAAAAATAAAGCTTTAATAAAAAACAAGCCTTTTTTGATGTGTGTAAAGCGAGTGATTTCAACATCAATCCTCCACAATGCAGAGAATGAGAGCTGATTGTCTGCATTTACAGCTCTGGAGGATGAGATTTGTCACCCGGGACTGTTCAACAGTGTAAATATTGAAATGTAATTTAGCGGTCAGGGTTTGCTGGGTCATATTGACTCCTGTGACGGACATCAGCGCTGAATAAAAACAGCTCATTTACTGTCTGCTGTCGGCGTTTGTTTCCACAGTAAATGCATGAATTCAGACAGCAGATTCAGCTAATAGAAGATGACCTTCTGACGGAGATCAGATCAAGCTCATCACACGGAAAACACGGCATTACCTTTCAGCAGCGCTTACTGGGATAAACACACACACACACAAAGAAGATATATACAGATCATACATAACTATTGAGGGAAAAAAAGAGTAACCATGAAGACATGCTCAGCTCATATTTCACTCTAAAATATCTGAATTAAAAATATTAACTAATCACATTTGGTAATTCTATTTTCAAATAGCTAATTTAAGCCCACAGTTCATATTTTAATCCATGTAGTTTTGATTTATATCAATAATGGCTTTCTTTATCGCACTCCCATCTTTTTTTTTGAATTTAGGACTGTGCAAACAATACTACAGCTACATGTGGTTTAGTTTTAAACTGTACTAGAAAATTATTTTTTAAATAAAAAAACACTATTAAAGTGCATATTTGAAAAAACTGTAAACAATAAAAATAAAACAAATCAATAAATAAATGTACAAAAATACAAATAATGTGTCACATAAAAATATTAGGCTAAAAAAGCTATTATATGCAAAAGGTAATTATGTCTTATACACACAGTTGAAGTCAGATTTATTCGCCCCCGTGTTTATTTTTCCCCCAATTTCTGTTTAACAGAGAGCAGATTTGTTCAGCACATTTCTAATCATAATAGTTTTAATAACTCATCTCTAATAACTGATTTATTTTATCTTTGTCATGATGACAGTAAATAATATTAGACTAGATATTCTTCAAGACACTTCTATACAGCTTAAAGTGACATTTAAAGGCTTAATTAGGTTTACAAGGCAGGTTAGGGTAATTAGGCAAGTTATTGTATAATGATGGTTTGTTCTGTAGACTGTCGAAAAAAATAACTTAAAGGGGCTAATAATATTGACCTTAAAATGGTCTTTAAAAAATTTAAAACTGCTTTTATCCTAGCCGAAATAAAACAAATAAGACTTTCTCCAGAAGAAAAAATATTATCAGACATACTGTGAAAATTTCCTTGCTCTGTTAAACATAATTTGGGAAATATTAAAAAAAATTCAAAGGGGGGCGAATAATTCTGACTTCAACTATACAGTATGCACAACAGTTCTGTCTGGTTCTCAATCTGATTGGCTGATAGCAGTGCGATATTCTGCAATAACAGCACTCATACAAGCGGCGTGAAGGCTCTTCACCCTTCTGTATTACTCCACCCACATGGAGTGACAGCAGATCAATAAACTCACTACAGTTTGACAAATATTGCCGCTGTTGGACAACATAATGTACATTTGAGTTGTTTAGATTGCAACTATGCAGTTTATTTATAAGGATAGTGCCTATTTTAAACATTTATAATTTCTGAGATTCAGCACGTCAGCAGCCATCAGCCTGTCATACTGAGCAGAGCAAAGAGGGCTGACGGTCAGCTACAAGATGGCGACAGAGACTGCATAATAATCCCGTAGAGGAGAAAAACTCAGCGTAATTTCAAACTACAGCTGATCAAATCATTATAACACAGGTAAGTGACATTATAAGTCGATCTCTCTCTTTTGTATGTTGTAGTGCTGTATTTATACCACAGTAATCTGCTAGTGTTTGCTTTGCTTTGGCTTTTTCGGGGTTAATGGACCCTTTTCACAAAGCCTGTTATGACGTGTTTAACGGTCATCATATTCTTAAATCCTTGAAAGTTTTTAATATTTAGATTTTTTTTTTAATGTATGAACATTTATATGTAGTTTTGTATGTATTATATCATCTTTGCCCCAAATTACAAAAACAAATCAGCGCTTACGCGGGGCATTTCTAATGCAGCGTCTATGGGACGTAAATTTGACGTTATTCTCCTCTCGGGCTGCCGTCATCAGTCTCACACTATTTTTTTCCTTTTTCTGAATGTGTTTAGGACATCATTGTGGAGCTTTTCCTTTTATTATTTGAGCAAATAACATTGTAAAAATATTTGTTGTATTCTCCCATTCTCTGCGCTCTAAGTTTTCCCAACTATGATGACTTCCGCTACTGAGAAACCCGGAAATGTGAAAAGAGTCTATTATTGTGATCTCCCGATTGCAGCAGAGAAATACTGGGAAATGTCTGTAGACTGATGACGTTTCATGCCGTTCAGACTTATAATCTTAAAATGTGAGCAAAATCAGCTGTTTTGTCATCTCTTTAGACATTACGCTAGAGAATCATTCAAACACTAGCTCTAAAGTGACGTTGGTGAATGAGCAGCGGTTTCTGCTGTTCTGACATCAGCTGCAGATGTGATTGGTAGAAGAAAGTAATTCCTCATACAAAAGGACTTTTGAGACTATCGTGTTGGATTTTCTTTTTTATATACACAACTATGTCATCAAACTGTTGTATAAAGAGAATATCACACTCATAGCAGTGCCATATGGCTGTATAGCTTCACTGGTGGGACACTGAGGCACTCGGCCTGCAGCCTTGAGCAAATGCATGCCTCCCACCAGTGCCGATATACAGCCATATCACACTGCTATGAGTGTGATATTACTCATGTGTATATGTGTAAATATATAAGCAAAATAAATATGATCTAATAATATAAAATATTAATATAATTGCCTCTATTCTAATTCATTATGCAATACATAATATCTAAAAAATAAATAAACATTGCCAATAAAACTGTACAACTGTACTGTAATGTCCTACATTTCCAATAAAAATGCTACTATATATACTGTGTATGTATATATACTGTGTATGTATATATTGTGTATATATACAAACACAACACGCACACTCACACACACTGGTTCTGACCTGTTAGTTGGCTGTCGCCGGCAGCGGGTGCGATACGCACATACGGCGTGGTGAGTTGAGTCACAATAATGGCAGCTAGAAGAAGAGAAGAAAACCAGCAAACATGCAGAGAGAAACAGACGGACAGACGAATAAACAAACAGACGGACGGACGAATAAACAGACAGACGGACAGACGAATAAACAAACAGACGGACAGACGAATAAACAGACAGACAGACAGACAGACAGACAGACAGACAGACAGACAGACAGACAGACAGACAGACAGACAGACAGACGATTAAAAAGACAGACGGACAGACAGACAGACAGACAGACGATTAAAAAGACAGACGGACAGACAGACAGACAGACAGACGAATAAACAAACAGGCAAGGCAAATGTTATTATTATTGCAGAGATGCAGAGACACTAGAGAGACAGCACTACAGCACTTTCACAACATCACTTAATTAGTTCATCTTAATCAGTTTGGACTTTTTATTCACTGAATAAGGTTTGACTTTTGATTGCATTAATTAATGTCTTCATTTTAAATCATTAGTTTTATTTTATTGTTCGACTGAGTTTTAATCTCAAATCATGTCACAAAAAACACGTCTCAATTATCATAACGTGTCACAATTATCATTTTTTCTACAGTTATTGTTTATGGTCACATCTTATATCTCATGATTTAATTTTATCTTTTCACAGAATCATGACGTACAACATCAATGAATTATCTTTAAAACAGAGTATTTTGTCCACTAGTTTCTATGTTTGTTGTAAAAAGTGTCTGTCTACGTATATTGCAGTTAATCTTAGCCGAGTGAATGTGCTGTCTATGCAGTGCTCCACCTCGCTCACTTCTGAGGGTGCATTTCAGTTAGCAGAGAGAAACAGTGCAGTTTAGGAGAAAGACAGAGATATATTATCATCATGCTCAGTCAGAATTAATGATAGCTGCATATTAAAGATCAGCCAATTACTGCCTTCACTTACTGACATGTAGAGCTGAAGAAACGAGTATTCTCCCTCCTGTGAAATTATTATTCACAAATGTTTCCCAAGTGCTGTTTAAGAGAGCATTTAAATCTAATAGTTTTGAATTAATAGCTAATTTCTTTAGTATTTGCCATGATAGGACATGATATTTTACTAGTTATTTTGACTGAATGTGAACCTGTTAGTGCTCTGGGGAGATGCATGCGTCCCTTTTAGTATGATAAGTAGAGACCATAATAGGCCATTCAGACTGTTTAAATGTAGTGGAATTATGATTAGCATTTGCATTGAAATAGTCTACAGAATGTAAATCTGCTATAATATAAGTGTTTATATGTGTTATTCACATATTTAATTACATTTTTCCAAACGTTTACAGTTTCAGAATGCCATCAGAGCAGACATTCAATTCAACTCAAATCATCTTTATTTCTCTAGCGCTTATACAATGTGGATTGTGTCAAAGCAGCTGAACACAGAAGTTCTAGTAAACTGAAAGTGTGTCAGTTCAGTTTTCAGAGTTGTGTGTGGTTTAATGTTCACTGCTGAAAGTCCAAACACTGAAGAGCAAATCCATCCATGGCCATCTATTCAGTGTGCATCATGTGATTGCTCCAGTCCAAAATGGAGAGAGCAATGGATGCAAATGACTCAGAAAAGTCACTTTAAAGGGTTAATTAAGTTAATTATGCAAGTTATTGTATATTGGGTTTGTTCTGTAGAAATGTTTTCTTATTTATAGTTTGTCTTGTTTTTCGTCCAAATATCTAAAAAATCTTAATTCAAGAAACATTTTCCAAGTACAAAATTTGGTCCCACTTTATATTAAGTGTCGCTTATACCTGTGAACTTACATGGTAATTAGATGTGTAAGTAGTATGTAACTACAGTGTATGTACACACTGGTACAGAGTATTTACTTGTGTATACTGGTGTAACTACACTCATGTAACAACCAATGTGTAAGTACAAATGTGTAACAGGACATTGGTAACAACACTAGGAAAGTACACATCTGTAACAAGAATTATGTAAGTGCATTGTGTAACAACAATATGTACTTGCAGATGTTTTCCCACTTCCACACCTGTTTGCAGATCATGTACTTGTGAACACTGTATGGCTGCATTAGAAGGTTTCACCTTGTGATACAAGTGTACGTGCATGGTAAATCCACAGGATCCACTCAATATAAAGTGTAAAATGGTCACAAATTACTGTTCATACATTCATTCATTTTCTTTTCGGCTTAGATGGGTTGCAGCTGGAAGGGCATTCACTGTGTAAAACATATGCTGGATAAGTTGGCGGTTCATTCCGCTGTGGCGACCCCAGATTAATAAAGGGACTAGGCCAAAACAAAAATGAATTTTATTTTAAACTTTATATTGTGGACTGTTCCTGTGGAGTTACCATGTTACTACACTGTTATTAAAGTGTTGCATAGAAGATATTTCTACAAGTTACACAGTAATTTGTGACCATTTTACACTTTATATTAAGTGGACAGTTCCTGTGGATTTACCATGCAAGTACACTTGTATCACAAGGTGAAACCTTCTAATGCAGCATTAGTTCTGCCATACAGTGTTAACAAGTAGTGGGAAAACATCTGCAAGTACATATTGTTGTTACACAATGCACTTACATAATTCTTGTTACAGATGTGTACTTTCCTAGTGTTGTTACCAATGTCCTGTTACACATTTGTACTTACACAAACTATTCAGTGGGTTGTTACATGAGTGTAGTTACACCAGTAATACAAAAGTAAATACTATGTAAACGTGTGTACATACACTGTAGTTACATAGTACTTACACATCTAATTACTACGTAAGTTCACAGGTATAAGCGACACAATATAAAGTGGGACCCAAAATTTTGTCAAAATGGAGTTTTTTTTTTTAAACAAGCAAAATAATATGAAAACAAGCTTATTTACTTCACTTATTTTACAATGGCAATTTATTATCTCATAATTATAACCGGTCACACAATTATGATTTATCTCATTATTTGACTTCTTGACAATTTGGAATTTTTTGCTTACCATCATAAACTCTATCACACAATTTCATCAAATTTTCCTAAATCTTGAGTTATAACAATGTTAATTTTTATTAATCTTATAACCTTAATTTTAATAATTTTTTAACTTATTATCTCATAATTATCTCGTAATTATCCGCTGACAGCTGCAACTCTCACATGGTCGCTCATTGAAGCTAAGCAGGGCTGCGCCTGGTCAGTACCTGGATGGGAGACCACATGGGAAGGCTAGGTTGCTGCTGGAATTAGTGTTAGTGAGACCAGCAGGGGGCGCTCAACCTGTGGTCTGTGTGGGTCCAAACTCCCCGGTACTGTATATTGACGAGGACTCTATTCTGCTCAGTGAGCTCCGTCTTTCAGATGAGATGTTAAACCAAGATTCTGACTCTCTGTGGTCAATAATAATCTCAGGATGTGCTTGGAAAAAGAGTAGGGGTTTAACCCCGGCATCCTGGCCAAATTTGCCCACTGGCCTCTGTCCATCATGGCCTCCTAACCATCCCCATATCATAATTGGCTTCATCACTCGGTCTCCTCTCCACCAATCAGCTGGTGTGTGGTGTGCGGTCTGGCGCAATATGGCTGCCATCGGGTCATCCAGGTGGATGCTGCACACTGGTGGTGGATGAGGGGATTCCCCCAATGTGTAAAGTGCTTTGAGTGTCCAGAAAAGCGCTATATATGTGAAAGGAATTATTATTATTATTATTTTCCTTATTTTACAATATCAATTTATTATCTCATAGTTGTGACCCATCTCATAATTATGATTTATCTCATTATTTGACTATTTTGAGTTTTTATTTGATGATTGCTTATCATCATAAACTCACAACTTTTTTGGAAAATCTTGAGTTTTTAAAATCACATATAACGCTGATTTTTTAAAATCTTATAATCTTGCCTTTTAATCAGAATTTCAACCTTTTATCTCATAATTACAACTAATCACATAGCTTCATTTTTTAAAGTGATAAACTATAATCAACTTTTTATGTTTTAATTACAAATTTTCATATGTTATTTCAAGATTTTTATGTTATTATTTTTATTTAGCTTGTTTTAAGGGAAAAAATGACTTAAGGAATTATCATAAAGGAAAACACTTTATTTTGACTATTTCTGAAAGCGGCGGCACGATGGCTCAGTGGTTAGCACTGTGGCCTCACAACAAGGTCGCTGGTTCGAGTCCCGGCTGGGTCAGTTGGTATTTCTGTGTGGAGTTTGCATGTTCTCCCCGTGTTGGCGTGGGTTTCCTCCGGGTGCTCCGGTTTCCCCACAGTCCAAACACATGTGCTATAGGGGAATTGATCAACTAAATTGGCCATAGTGTATGAGTGTGTGTGTGTGTGAATAAGTGTGTATGTGTGTTTCCCAGTACTAGGTGGCATCCGCTGCATAAAACATATGCGTGTATATGCTGGAATAGTAGGCAGTTCAAGAGTTCCCACTTAGATATGCTTAGCATTTAAGCAGGTTTGGCATGCTGTCCCGGGAGAGAACCCTGAGCTCGGAGATACTTGAGCCCAAGGCTCCTGCCCGGGCAATAAGCATATCAGGGGATCCGAGATCATGTAGGTCTCGAGAGCTCCCCCTAGTAAAGGGAGGAAAAGGAGGAGATGGGGTGGAAGGGGGGATTCTTCCAAAACGAAGATAGAGCAGTAGGGAGAAAATGATCCATTTATAGTAAGCTTGCATCACTCTGATTGGACTATTACTGATTACAGATGAGAAGCCAGACGTGCTTAATCATATCACGTGCTCCTCTCGAAATTAGTTTGTGAAACTTCACTTCATTCTGCTGTGGCGACACCTGATAAATAAGGGACTAAGCTAAAGGAAATTGAATGAATGTATTCTGAAAGCAAGACCATATTTTACTTGTCTAGAAAATACTTCTTGATTTAAGAGTTTTTTTTAGATGCTTAGACTAAAAACAAGACAAAAACTCTAAGCAATAAATGCTTTTTTTTTTGCAGTGAGTTCACAAAGTGAATTCCAGTCAAACACACAGTGTTAAAAATGCTCTTATAGAAATAATAAATAATAACCTGCATTTCACAGGAGGGCTAACAATTTTATCTTCAACTCTAATGTGCAGAAAAATCCTCCTTTGGTGTGTGTTTGATCACACACTTTCTGCATATAATGCTTTGTTTGAAACCTCTAAAGCCTGCGCTCGATTTCATGCTTAATCAGTTTTAATAAATGCATTAAATGCACAAAGCAGGATCTGCGTCAGATGGTTTCCAGTTTACGAGCGTCTCCAAATCTCTCATTTGCATGGAGCAGGCTTGACTCCATTAGAGACGTGGCATGTAGACAGGAGAATAGATGATGCACCATCTGCACTCAATTAAACAGCAAACAGCGGCAGAAAGAGCTTCAGAGTCTCCTAATGGTCCACCAGAGGTCAGAAAGCAGCGGTTCTGGACACTCGGTGTGTTTGCAGCGCTGTGATTCTCCATCTGCCGCCGCGTGTCTGATGTCTCCCTGCAGACTCCTCAAACTACACTACGCTCTATTCCAACACTGCATTTCATGATTGTGCTTTCAAGGATACAGAATGGCTGTGCTTTAGCAGCCGCTCAAGGACTAAATCTGAACCCAAACATCCGATTTATTGTGAAAAACATGCCTGACTATTAAAAGTTTGTTTATTTGTGTTTACTGTTAAATGTGTGCAGTGCATAGTGTCTAAATGTGCTAAACAGTGTGTATTGTGCACTGTTTAGTATGCACTGTGTAATATGGAGTTTGTAGTATGCAATATATATAGTAGTGTTTAGTGCATAGTGTATACTGTGCAGTGTCTAATATGCATTATCAATTATGTAGTGTGCAGTGTGTAATGTCTAGTATGCATTATCTAATATGCAGTGGACACTATGTAGTGTGTGCAGTACAGTGTCTAGTGTGCAGTTTTTTCTATGCATTGTCTAGTATGTAGTGTGTACCATGTCATGTGTAGTTAATAGTCTAGTTTGCAGTGTGCATTGCAGTATGCAATGTATAGTGTGTACTGTGTAGTGTGCAGTGTCTAGTACGCATTATTGAGTATGCAATGTGCACTATGCAGTGTGTACAGTGCATAGTGACTAGTGTGCAGTGTGCATTTTTTAGTATGCAATGCGCACTGTAGTGTGTGCAGTGCATAGTCTACAGTGTGCAATGTCTAGTAAGCGTTACCAAGTATGCAATGCGCACTATGTAGTGTGTACAGTGCATAGTGTCTAGTATGCATTATAAAGTATGCAATGTGCACTATGTAGTGTACAGTGCATAGTGTCTAGTGTGCATTGTCTTGTAAGCGTTATCAAGTATCCAATGCGCACTATGTAGTGTGTAAAGTAAATAGTGTGTAGTGTGCAGTTTTTAGTATGTAATGAGCACTGTAGTGTGTACAGTGCATAGTGTCTAATGTGCAGCGTTCTCTAGTATGCGTTATTAAGTACGCAATGCGCACTATGTAGTATGTGCAGTGCAGTGTCTAGTGGGCATTTTACCATGCATAATCTAGTATGTAGTGTGTACTGTTTAATGTGCATAGTAATGTATAGTGTACTGTAATGCATAGTGTACAGTGTGCAATGTCTAGTATGTGTTATCAAGTATGCAATGAGCACTATGTAGTGTGTACAGCGCATAGTGTCTAGTGTGCATTGTCTAGTATGCATTATAAAGTATGGAATGTGCACTATGTAGTGTGTACAGTGCTGTGTCTAGTGTGCAGTTTTTAGTTTGTAATGTGCACTGTAGTGTGTACAGTGCAGTGTCAAGTGTGCATTGTGTGCAAGGTATGCGTTATCAAGTATGCAATGCACACTATTTAGTATGTGCAGTGCATAGTGTCTAGTGTGCATTTTTAGCATGCGTAATCTAGTATGTAGTGTGTACTGTTTAATGTGCAGTGCATAGTCTCTAGTGTACAGTGTGCAATGTCTAGTATGCATTATTAAGTATGCCATGCGCACTGAAGTGAGTGCAGTGCATAGTGTCTGGTGTGCAGTGTGCATTTTTAGCATGCGAAATCTAGTATATAGTGTGTACTGTTTAATGTGCAGTGCATAGTGTCTAGTGTGCGATGTGCATTGTCTAGTATGCGTTATCAAGTATGCAATGCGCACTATGTAGTATGTGCAGTGCATAGTGTCTAGTTTGCATTTTTAGCGTGCGTAATCTAGTATGTAGTGTGTACTGTTTAATGTGCAGTGCATAGTGTCTAGTGTACAGTGTGCAATGTCTAGTATGCATTATTAAGTATGCAATGCGCACTGAAGTGAGTGCAGTGCATAGTGTCTGGTGTGCAGTGTGCATTTTTAGCATGCGTAATCTAGTATGTAGTGTGTACTGTTTAATGTGCAGTGCATAGTGTCTAGTGTACAGTGTGCAATGTCTAGTATGCATTATCAAGCATGCAATGCACAGTGAATAGTGTTTAGAGTGCAATTTTTAATATACTTTCCCTAGTATGCAATGTGTACTCTTTAGTGTGCAGTCCACAGTGTCTAGTGCAGTGTGCATTATTTAGAATGCATCGCCTAGTGTATGTGTAGTGCAAAGTCTTGTGTTTGTTTAGTATGCAATGTGCAGATTATTGTGTGTACTGTGCAGTAACTAGAATGCGTTATCTTGTATGCAGTGTGTACTGTGTAGTGTGAGGTGCATAATGTCTAGTGTGCAGTGTCTAGTATGCATGATCTAATATGCAATGTATACTTTGTT
>LR812542.1:47988062-48008062 GCA_903798195.1 Danio kyathit
GTGAAATGTGTAAACTGTTTCATTTCACTGCATTATGGCAATGATAGTGCACTGGTGTAGCCTACAAACTCCAAAAAGCAACTACAGCACTCTGCAATACAGATGTTATCTTATATTGCATTCCACCTTATAGCAACAACAGCCAGATTTGATTCAATAATAATAAGCATTATTAATAATAAGCATCAGTACAGAATCAAGAGCTCTCTAACATGTTTATTTGTTCTTTAGCTTCCAATAAACACATTTTCCATGCTCAGATTTCTGTAAAATTTGCTTTAAAAAAACATGGAATCTGAATCTACTAATAAGCATCTCTGGAAACACAGGGCCAGAATTTGACCTTGCCAAAACATTGAGCGCCGCCGCCGCTGCTGTTGTTGTGAAGCACAAAATAAATGTGGAAACTTCTAAACGGAAATAATTGGAGGAGTGGAGGAAGGTCAGCGAATCCTGGACTTTTGTTTTTCTGTAAACGCGTGTCGCCGGGGAGAACAGAAACTGCCTCCTGTAATTGCTGCCGCTCTGCTAATTGGGAGCAATTAAAAGGACAACATGCAGCATGCGACGCCAAACGCTGGAAACCTTATTTTAATGCAACAAGAAGCTTAAACCGCAGTAAAGTTGCGCAGGTGCCGGTTGCAGCGCACGCCATTCATCAAAGTCAATGATGGCGCTGTTTTAATGGCAAGTGCATCAGACTGAGAACAGGAGCAGCGTTTAGGGCCTGGCAATAAATAACAATACAAAAAAATGAGTTGCTTTTCACTGCAAAGGGCAGAAAGTGACAGCGTTTACATTATTCTCGGCCCACTGCCTGCTAATTACCAACTTCACTTTCACTGAACGCCTGTTTTTCACCTTCCAAGATGATCACAGGTCAGCGGAAAACACTGATTTATTTATTTATTTGAGGAGTTTCAGACACTACAGGTGAATGAGGTGGAGATGATATAGTCTGATTTAATCAGATTATAGGATACAAGTGTACAGTGTGGTGTGTGTGATCAGAAGTGTACAGTTTTGTGTAATCAGAAAATACGCTCAGCGGCCACTCACCGGTATTAGGTACACCTTACTAGTACCTGGTTGGACCCCTTTTGCCTTCAGAACTGCCTTAATCCTTGATGGCAGAGATTCAACAAGCTACTGGAAATATTCCTCAGAGATTTTGCTCCATATTGTCATGATAGCATCACACAGTTGCTGCAGATTTGTCGGCTGCACATCCATGATGCCAATCTCCCATTCCACCACATCCCAAAGGTGCTCTATTGGATTGAGCTCTGGTGACTGTGGAGGCCATTTGAGTACAGTGAACTCATTGTCATGTTCAAGAAACCAGTCTGAGATGATTGGCGCTTTATGACATGGTGCGTTATCCTGCTGGAAGTAGCCATCAGAAGATGGAGACACTGTGGTCATAAAGGGATGGACATGGTCAGCAACAATACTCAGGTAGGCTGTGGTGTTGACACCATGCTCAATTGGTACTAATGGACCCAAAGTGTGCCAAGAAAATCTCCCCCACACCATTACACCACCACCACCAGCCTGAACCGCTGATACAAGGCAGGATGATCCATGCTTTCATGTTGTTGAGGCCAAATTCTGAGCCGAGCATCCGAATGTGGCAGCAGAAATGGAGACTCATCAGACCAGGCAACGTTTCTCCAATCTTCTATTGTCCAGTTTTGGTGAGCCTGTGTGAATTGTAGCCTCAGTTTCCTGCTCTTAGCTGACAGGAGTGGCACCCGGTGTGGTCTTCTGCTGCTGTAGCCCATCCGCCTCAAGGTTGGACGTGTTGTGTGTTCAGAGATGCTCTTCTGCAGACCTCGGTTGTAACGAGTGCTTATTTGAGTTACTGTTGCCTTTCTATCAGCTGGAACCAGTCTGGCCATTCTCCTCTGACCTCTGGGATCAACAAGGCATTTGCGCCCACAGAACTGCCGCTCACTGGATATTTCCTCTTTGTCGGACCATTCTCTGTAAACCCTAGAGATGGTTGTGCGTGAAAATCCCAGTAGATCAGCAGTTTCTGAAATACTCAGAGCAGCCCGTCTGGCACCAACAACCATGCCACGTTCAAAGTCACTTAAATTCCCTTTCTTCCCCATTCTGATGCTCACTTTGAACTGCAGCAGATCGTCTTGACCATGTCTAAATGCCCGAATGCAGTGAGCTGCTGCCATGTGATTGGCTGATTAGAAATTTGCGTTAACGAGCAGTTGGACAGGTGTACCTAATAAAGTGGCCGGTGAGTGTATTAACTTTTTTAATATTGTGACGCAGTTCCTAGAGAAACAGAATATTAAATGAGAAAACAGCGGTGTGGTTTGTTGGTCCTGGCAGCAGTTTTTCATCATTAATTGCGTTTGTGAAACTCTTAAGGTGGAGTTTTCCCAACCTTACACTATACTTAGAGAAATTACATCAACGGCACTTTACGCAACACTTAGCGGTTTACTTAAGGGGAAAAAAGTAATTTAAGGGAAATTCTGATTGTTCTATAAAGTTTCACTATAGAAACCATTGAGTAATATTTAAGGGTTTCTTTATGCAACACCTTTACTTTGAGGGAAACAAAGGCGACCTTAAAGGTCCTTTTAAAATGAAGCTTTTTAGACGTTAGTGTCAGTGTTGTTCGTTTTCAGGATACCTATAAAAGAGTGCGCACCAAAACAGTGACAAAATTCACATTTATGGGATATAAAACTGATATAAACCAGTTTGTCACTTCCTCCTAAATGGATCAACGGTTTTATTCACGTCACCTCACACTTCAGTTCCTCATCAGATCTCCTGACCAATCAAATGCTCTCTAGTGTCTGACATAAACACATAATCTGATCTGAACACATAAGTGCGTAGTGTGTATATGTGCAGAGTGTGTCATTTGGGAAGCAGTGTGTGCGTGCGTGTGTTTTCTCACCCCGTTGGCGGTGCTGACGGCCTGATAGTAGACACTGTAGCTCTTGTGCGGCAGCAGCGGAAGGTTCCAGTATCCCTCATACGTGCGGTTGTCTCCCACAGTGAACGGCAGCGGTGCCTGGATGCGTGCGGCTGGAAACTCAGCACTGAAGTAATACGGAGAGTTGAACGCAGACACGTTCTGGAAGTGGACAGGAATCGGGTAACAGCGCAGGATCTCAGCGGCTCTCTGGGAGCGGCGAGGACGCTCCTCTTCAACCACCACCTGATAAACACTACACACACACATCAACACAATTAATATATAGAATTAATCTATAGTGCATATACAGTAGAAGTCAGAATTATTCACGCTCCTGTGAATTTCTTTGTCAAATATTTCCCAAATGATGTTGAACATATTCAGGAATTTTTCACAGTATTTCCTCTAATATTTTTTCTTCGGAGAAAGTCTTATTTGTTTTATTTCTGCTAGAATAAAAGCAGTTTTTAATGTTTTTAACCCATTTTAAGGTCAATATTATTCGCCGCCTTAAGCAATATCAGTTTTGGATTGTCTCCAGAACAAACCACTGTTATACAATGACTTGCCTAATTACCCTAACTTTACCCTAATTACCCTAGTTAAGCCTTTAAATGTCACTTTAAGCTGTATAGAAGTGTCTTGAAGAATATCTAGTCTATTTACTGTCATCAAGGCAAAGAGAAAAGAAATCAGTTATTAGAAATGAGTTATTAAAACTGTTATGATTAGAGATGTGCTGAAATGTTCTTACCTCCGTTATGCAAGTTATGTATGTTATTTAAAGGCTTAAAAATCTTAATAGAGCTAATAAAATTGATCTTTAAATTTGTAAATAAAATATAATAGGAAAAATACTGTAAAAATTGTGCTTGATAAATTGGAAATTATCTGAAAAAGGAAGGCTAATATATTTGTTTTCAGCTGTGTGTGTATACACAGTATATGTGAAGGACAAATGATATAGTGTACAAAGGAAGAGATGAAAGATTATTCAAATAGACTGCATAAATACAGTGCTCAGCATACATCAGTACACCCCTCACTAATCTCTCTTTTAAGTGTGGTTTATTTATAAACTAATTTCGAGAGGATCACGTGCTTATGATCAACACGGCTGGCACCTTATCAGCTCCGTAATCTGCCCTATTAGATGATTACGGACACATTATAAATAACCAGAGATTTCACTCCAGTTATCTTCGTCTCGAAGTTCCCCCTCCTTCCACCCCTACTTCCACCCTTTCCTATAGGGCGACACGGCGGCCCAGTGAATAGCACTGTTGCCTCACAGCAAGAACGCCACCAGTTCAACCTCCCATTGAGCCGGTTGGCGTTTCTGTGCGGTGTTTTCATGTTCTCCCCGTGTTCGCGTGGGTTTCCCCCGGGTTCCCCGGTTTCCTCCCACCGTCCAAAAACATACACCATAGCCAATCGACTAAACCAAATTATTGCCTAAGACAACTTTAGTTTAAATTTTCACACGGCGATAAGTGGGGGAGTTCTCGAGACCTTCCTGAGCTCGAACTTCCCTCTCGCCCTTCTAACGGGAGGGAGCCCCGGGCTCGAGGATATACGAGCTCAGGGCTCTCTCCCGGGACAGCATGCCAATTGCCAATTTACATTAGATTAGTCAGCACTGAAGCCAAATCTGGAGCTTATCTAACTTATAACTTATGATAACACTCCAAAAACCAGTACAGCCACATTTATACAGTATGTTATGGAAAAATATTAAATACAAATAAAAAAAAAAAAAAAAGCAAGAAAAGCAAAAAAAAAAAAAAAAAAAAATTTAGTTGAAATTTTGTAGGTTGTAATTTTTTTTCCAATATTTTGCATGAATTTAAATGTATTATCGTTCAATTTCTAAAGATGTTCGGTGACTAAAATATTATTTTAATAAATTTATCAGTTTAATAGTCTGTTTTGTTCAAATGCACCAGAATATATAACCTATATTTACTGATAAATGAATATAAATCTTCATTTGCAAAATGGGATGTACTCAATTATGCTGAGCACTGTATATACACAATATAAATATAGCCTATTTTAATAGAAAATATATAAAATTATATAAAGCTTTATTATTCATTCATTCATTCATTTTCTTTTCGGCTTAGTCCCTTTATTAATCCAGGGTCGCCACAGCGGAATGAACCCCCAACTTATCCAGCATATGTTTTACACAGCGGATGCCCTTCCAGCTGCAAACCATCTCTGGGAAACATTCATACACACTCATTCACACTCATACACTACGGACAATTTAGCCTACTCAAATCACCTGTACCGCATGTGTTTGGACTGTGGGGGAAACCGGAGCACCCGGAGGAAACCCACACGAATGAAGGGAGAACATGCAAACTCCACACAGAAACGCCAACTGACCCAGCTGAGGCTCGAACCAGCAACCTTCTTGCTGTAAGGCGACAGCACTACCTACTGCACCACTGCGCCACCACTTTATTATTTATTTATTATTAATATTTTTTAAATATGATAAGATGTCTAAAACATGATGTCCCCCCCCCCCCTGTTTTATACGCAACAATGTTTGAGTATCCAGTAAAATCTAGCAAACACATCTGACACACACACACACACACACACACACACACACAAGAGCTAAATGGCTGGAGCAGAAGCATATGAGCGTGAAACACTGGATAATTCCTGGAAAACACAGCGACTCCATGTTTGCTTCAACAGGACAGTCTTCAGACGGGATAATCCTCTGGCCGAGATGTTGGCCAAGAGTTTCCTCTGAACACATTTAATTAACCGGCTGAAGACGACGGCCTGAGGCTCACAAGAAACACTGAAATATAAATGCTTTTCTTACTTACCAGTTTCTGTCTTGTTTTTAGTCCAAATATCTACAAATTCTTAAATCAAGAAGCATTTTCAAGACAAGCACAAAATATAGTCTTGTTTTCAAAATGAGGGCAGCACTGTGGCCTCACAGCAAAAAGATCAGTGAGGGGTTTGCGTCTTTAATAAACTATGACAGTTTGCGTTCATTGAACAGCACGAATGATTAATTAATCCATATCAAACAGTCCCTTAAAAGTCACGTCTCGCTTTCAGTTTCGGGCTCAGGCACGCTTGCACTCACACACAAGCGTACCACGCCCAAGTGAACCGCGCTCAGGCCCATCTCTTCCAACCAGGCCAGGGCCGCCAAAGTGAACCGTGCTTGAGCCCGATTAAGAGCACTCACACTTCTCAAACGATCCGAGAAACGGGCCTGGGCACGGTTTGAATGGCATAGTGTGAGTACGCCCTATGTCTGTGTTTTGTCTCTGGATTCCCTGTATACATCTGTTTGCCCCAGCGTTGACCATTGTTTGCCCGACCATCCTGCTAATAAACCCTGCATTTGGATCCGCACCTCTGTTGTCAGCGTCCCTTCACATTACAATAACAATAATAAAAAATCATACACAAAATAACCAGGAATTATATTGATCTACTAAGGTTTTGCAAAAAGATACTTGATATTTAAATCATTTTCTAGACAAGCAAACAATATTGTATTTCCAGAAATAAGTCAAAATGAAGTGAGTTTTTCCTTGAGTTAAATAATCATTTATCATTCTCACCCCATTGGCAGATTATTTAGCTTGATTTTTAGATATTTGTACTAAAAGCAAGAGAAAACCTCAGTAATAAAGCATTTTGTGCTGTAGATATACTTTAAACAGTTTTTTAAACATAAGAGAGGCTATTCTTACTGTATAGTTTAGTTTAAGTTATTTAGGCTAGGCATCACAGTGGCGCAATGGGTAGCACGATCGCCTCACAGCAAGAAGGTCGCTGGTTCGAGTCTCGGCTGGGTCAGTTGGTGTTTCTGTATGGAGTTTGCATGTTCTCCCCGTGTTGGTGTGGGTTTCCTCCAGGTGCTCCGGTTTCCCCCACAGTCCAAACACATGCGCTATAGGGGAACTGATCAACTAAATTGGCCGCAGTGGATGAGTGTGTGTGTGTGTGTGTGTAAGAGAATGAGTGTGTATGGGTGTCTCCCAGTACTGGGTTGCACCTGGATGGGCATCCGCTGTGTAAAACATATGCTGGAATAGTTGGCGGTTCATTCCGGTGTGGCGACCCTTGATAAATAGCGACTAAGCCGAAGGAAAATTGAGTGAATATTGCACATGAACTAAGATTATACCCTAAAAAGAGTTGAAAGCCTGAAATCAAGGCAATATTTTTGCTTGTCTAGAAAAAGGCTTCTTGATTTAAGAATATTAATATTATTATTTTATTCTTATACACCCTAACCATAGTTTTAAACCATATTAGGCTATTCTTACTGTGTAATTAAGTGTCTCCATTAATATAATATATAATGTGCTCTACTAAAGACATTATTAATGATGCATTTATACGTGTGATTTTAGAAATAAATCCTCTTTTCTGTGTGAATGAAGGAGTCTGACGGCTCTCGTTCACAGGATTTACAGCTCAACCTCCTGTAGCCGATTAGCGAATGAGTAGAGGATTCCCGAACTGAAATTATTGATTCTATTAACCTTTGTGGAATAATTCATCCGTGTCTGATTAACCTAAACCCCTCTTAATTCAATTATCAATCAGGCCGTTCACTCGCAGATCATCTCCAGCTAATTGCAGCAATCACAGATTTTAATTGCGGGTTGCTTTGAAAGGGTCGAGCTGCACTCTCTGCTTTTAGGAGCTGAAAACTGAAATGAGCTGAGGAAATATCAGGGGCTTTTTTTAGACACATGTACCATCATATTTGTCTATGTCTTGTACATGTATGGATAGATGGATAGATGGCGGATAAATGTGGATGGTGGATGGATCTATGGATGGATGGAGAATGAATGTATGGATGGATGGATGGCAGATGATTGAATGGCAGATGGATGTATGGATGAATGACAGATTTATGGATGGATGGCAAATGGATGGATGGCGGATGGAAGGATGATGGATGAATGTATGGCAGATGGATGTATGGATGGATGACAGATGTATGGATGCATTGCAAATGGATGGATGGCGAGTGGATGTATATGTATGGATGGAGGATGTATGGATGGATGGATGGATGGATGTATGTATGGATGTATGTATGGATGGAAGGATGTATGGATGGATGGTGGATAGATGGATGGCGGATGTATAGATGGATGGCGGATTTATGGATGGATGGCAGCTGGAAATATGGATGAATGAATAGATGGATGGCGGATGTATGTATGGATGGAGGATGGATGGATGTATGGATGGATGGATGTATGTACGGATGGATGAATGTATGGACGGATGGTTGATAGATGTATGGATGAGTGGCAGATGGAAGTATGGATGGATGATGGATTGATGTATAGATGGCGGATGTATGGATGGATGGATGGCAGATGGAAATATGGATGGATGGTGGATGGATGTATAGATGGATGGCGGATGTATAGATGGATGGAGGATGGATGGATGGATGTATGGATGGATGGAGGATGGATGTATGGATGGATGGACGATGGATGTATGTTTGAATGGATGGATGGATGTATGTATGGATGGATGGCAGATGGAAATATGGATGGATGGTGGATGGATGTATAGATGGATGGCGGATGTATGTATGAATGGAGGATGGATGGATGGATGGCAGCTGGAAATATGGATGAATGAATAGATGGATGGCGGATGTATGTATGAATGGAGGATGGATGGATGGATGGCAGCTGGAAATATGGATGAATGAATAGATGGATGGTGGATGTATGTATGGATGGATAGTGGATGGATGTATAGATGGATAGTGGATGATGGATGGATGTGTGTATGTATGGATGGATGGATGTTTGTATGGATGGATGTGTGGCGGAAAACGAATGGATGGCGAATAGATGTATAGATGGATGGCGGATGAATGTATGGATAAATAGGGGATGAATTTATGTATGGATAGATGGTGAATGAAGGGATGGCGGATGGATGTATGGATAGATGACAGATGTATGGATGGATGGTGAATGAAGGGATGGCGGATGGATGTATGGATAGATGACAGATGTATGGATGGATGGTGAATGAAGGGATGGCGGATGGATGTATGGATAGATGACAGATGTATGGATGCATTGCAAATGGATGTATGGATAGAAAGCGTAAGGATGGATGGCGGATGGTTGTATGGCGGACGGATGTATGGATGGATGACAGATTTATGGGTGGATGGCAGATGTATGGATGCACTGCAAATGGATGTATGGATGGATGCCAGATGGATGGATGGATGGCAGATGAATGTATGGTGGATGAATGAATGGCAAATGGATGTATGGATGGATGGATGACAAATGTATGGATGGATTGCAAATGGATGTATGGATAGATAGCGGATGGATGGATGGCGGATGATTGTATGGTGGACGGATGTATGGATGGATGACAGATTAATGGGTGGATGGTAGATGGATGTATGGATGGATGCCAGATGGATGGATGGTGGATGAATGTATGGCATATGGATCTATGAATGGATGACAGATGGATGTATGGATGGCAGATGGATGTATGGCGGATGAATGTATGAATGGATGGCGGATGAATGAATGGCAAATGGATGTATGGATGGATGGTGGATGGATGGATGGATGACAAATGTATGGATGCATTGCAAATGGATGTATGGATAGATAGCGGATGGATGTATGGCGGATGATTGTATGGTGGACGGATGTATGGATGGATGGCAGATTAATAGGTGGATTGCAGATGGAGGTATGGATGGATGCCAGATGGATGGATGGCGGATGAATGTATGGCGTATGGATGTATGAATGGATGACAGATGGATGGATGGATGGCAGATGGATGTATGGATGGATGATTGTATGGTGGACGGATGTATGGATGGATGACAGATGGATGTATGGATGGCAGATGGATGTATGGATGGATGGCAAATTGATGTACAAATGTATGGCAGATGGATGGATGGCGGGTGGATGGATGTATGGTGGATGAATTGATAAATGGATAAATGGATAGATGGATGATGATGGAATGGTGGACTGATTAACAATGGAGAGACAGTATGTATTGATGGATGAAAGGATAGGTGTATTGATAAGTGATGGATGGTGAAAGTATGCAGATAGTCAGACAGTCTTGATTTGAGAATGTTAATATTTTGATCTGTAAAACATCAGCAGGAGTGTGGCAGTAACTCTGACAGTGACGGAGGAAAGCAGAAGGTTTCTGTGCCCTTGATGAGTGTGTGTGTTCAGCAGAATAGAGTGTGTGTGTGTGTGTGTGTGTGTGTGTGTGTGTGTGTGAGCGCGCTGGAGCTCATCTGTCTGCTGCGTTTCTCCATCACAGCGCTGGATTTAGAGCTGGAGAAAGTCTGGATCTGCTGTTCAGTTCTGTGCGCTCTAATAACGCGGCCCGCAGCTCCTAATTTCACCTTCATTTCATTTGTCTCAGCGTGTCACAGACGCCCGATATCCTCTCTAACACTGCGGCTTTCTTCAATTGGAGAAAAAAAAGCCTCCATCCGTCTTTTCCTATTCCATTATTTCTCCTACATATCAAGCGTGTGGAGGCAGACTCATTGAACCCGTGTCGCAGCTCTCGCTGTAATTTCACTGCCGTTTTTCTCTTTATTTTCTGGAAATTCGGCACCCGAGTGTCAAAGTTCAGTGTTTTAATATCTGGAAATGGCGAGGCAGGATTGAAGTCCACTCTTATTTCATACTGTTTAAATCCCCTGCAGATGCCTCTGGATCCGGTCTGTAAATTACAACTTTTCACTGCAAAAAATAAATAAATAAAACGCTTCTCTTACTCAGAGATTTTGTCTTGTTTCTAGTCCAAATATTTGTAAAAGATTAAATCAAGAAGCATTTTCTAGACAAGTAAAAACATCTACTATTCCGAAATATGTCAAAATATTAGAAAAATTGTTTAAACAAATCTGCCATTGAGGTAAGCAAAAAACAAAATGATTTAGCTTTTTTTTTTATAATAAAAACTAAATGTTGACTCATTATTTCTGAACACAAAATATCTTTTGCTTGTCTAGAAAATGCTTCTTGATTTAAAGCAGGGGTCTCAAACTCAATTTACCTGGGGGCCGCTGAAGGCCGAGTCTGGGTGAGGCTGGGCAGCATCAGGTTTTCCACAAGAAAATAATTTTATTATTAATTATTTATTTGTTTATTTTTTCATCTTATTTTGTGTTAAAAAAATAAAGAGATTTGAGAAGATTGGAATAATTTTTTTAAATAAACAAATAAAAAAATTATAAGAAAATAAATCAATCAGTAATAATAATAATAATAATAATAATAATAATAATAGTAATAATAATAATTATTATTATTATAGTAATAATAATAGTAATAATAATAATAATAATAATAATAATAATTATAGTAATAATAATAATAATAATAATAATAATAATTATTATAATTATAATAATAATAATAATAATAGTAATAATGATAGTAATAATAATAATAATAATAATAATTATAGTAATAATAATAATAATTATTATTATTATAGTAATATTAATAATATTAATAATAATAATAATAATAATAATAATAATAATAATAATAATAATAATAATTATAGTAATAATAATACTAGTAATAATAATAATAATAATAATAATAATAATAGTAATAATAATAATAGTAATAATAGTAATAGTAATAATAATAATAATAATAGTAATAATAATAATAATAATAATAATAATAATTAGATTTACTGTTATCCGCCGTGCTGTTGTTCCAGGAAAAAGAAACAAAACTGTGTTGTTATTTGTTTTGACTACTTTTACTTCATATAGAAATATATGCAATGTTTATTGTGTGAGGCAATGCAAATACAATGCAGATAGAGTGATGCAAATGACCCACAAATAACGGTGCGACCCTATAATTGGTTATCGGGGACTCTTATTGCCGATGGAAAACATGAAATATTGGTAAAGTATAGATTGAGATTGATTTATAGATAATATAGGAGCATTCTTTAATGACACTGTATAACAATCATTCATATTTTTACAGTACTGTGACGGTTGGGTTTAGGGTTGGGGTGGGGGTAGGTGCTAAAAAATACAATTTATTGGGTAATTTAATAGATGACATAAATAATACTCGGTACAACTACTGTTTTTATGTTACTGTGACGGTTGGGTTTAGGGTTGGGGTGGGGGTAGGTGCTAAAAAATAAAATGTATTGGGTAATTTAATAGATAACATAAATAATACTCGGTACAACTACTGTTTTTATGTTACTGTGACGGTTGGGTTTAGGGTTGGGGTGGGGGTAGACGTTAATAAAATACAATAAATAGGAAATATAAATTCTAAATAATATAAATAATTCTCGTTAACTTACGGCCGCAACCATATCTGATCTAGCAACAACCACAAATATCTGACAATTCCTGAAACAGGATCTGGCTTAAATTAAGCACTGATTAATATATATTTATATATTTATAATGTCCCGCTGGGCAGCAACTTAAAAACTAGTTTTGAAGTGTTGTGAATGAAGCACGCTAGGACGAATGTCCATGCGTGCCCAATAAAAACGAGGCAGCCAGCCAAGCACGGGAGAAAACACTCCATAACAACACTGCTGTAACTTTCACTCATTGGGAAATGTTTCTCTGCCTGCGTCAAGCTCAGCCGATGTCCCGCCATATACCCCACCGTGATTGGTGGGTTTGTTCCGCTCCACACACAACACTGTAAAGTGCTGTACATATCAAACTCGGGGGCCGCACTGACATTAAACTTTAAAATTAAGGCGGGGGCCACAAACTATCGGGCCATGGGCCGCAATTGGCCCGCAGGCGGCAAGTTTAAGACCCCTGATTTAAAGTGTCATAATTATGCATTAAAAGGGTCATATTTTGGTTTTGGGGGTCTCCAACAACAGGCTGATCTGCATGCAGGGTCAGAAAACACTTTCATTGTCTGATAATATGCATTTATTTTTACTTAATTATTCCAGCGACTCCCATATGATTCATTCAGTGATTTATTAGTTCCCAAAGCCCTCCTTAGTGCAATGCTGATCTGCGCTGATTGGTCCAATGAACCAGTTTGTTGAGATTGGTCGACTGCGTTCAGTGTGAGACAGAGAGAAATGCCCACCATGGCTTATCAACACTGTTGAAGTAGTCAGAGTGTATGTGTGAGCCCAGTGCAGGAGTGCATTAAAGCAGTGCAGTTTAACACCAGCATACTGCTCTACTCTTAACCGTCACACACATTCAGTATTACTCCACACAGCAGCAAATGCTGAACTATTTTATAACTTGACCGCCGCACGTGTGTAGGAACAGCTGATGATGGCTATAGCAACGACAAACAGCAGTGGATCGAGAGCTCACAAACATTTAAATCCGTAAACAAATCGGCACACGTCGAATTTTTAACGTGGTTTTAGACGTGACATGAGAATATAAAGAGTTACCCTGATACAGTACAAGCCGTGTGGAGTGGTCACAAGAGACAAAACACAATTAATACATCATTTGCAAGCTAGAGAAAACAAGAAGGCAGCCATTTTAATCACACTTAAGAAACTTACACTTCTGAAATGGAGGAAGAAACTGATCCATGATCTGTGTACTGTAAAGTTCCTGTCAAGCTCTTACAAAGTCCCATACATCAATAATCTTTTCTGATCCTTCCTTCAACAAGCGGCTGATGAATCCCCCGTTGTAAGCGTGTAGATTGCTGAAGCACTCATCAGAAAAATGACAGGAAAACAGCACAAGGCTGGGCTATAATGCTGAGGTATTTCTGCACAAATAAACTTCAATCACTGACTCTTCACAGCCTCATCTTTGGGAAGGGGAAATAACACTAACTTTCCCTCACCCTTCAGAGCACAGCGTCTACACCACATGATTCAGCCGGGATCTGCTGCAGTGCTTGTCTTCCTCTTCTTCTTTCTGCATATTTGTGGGCGGGGCCAGGGGTTTCAATTTTCCCTGGTCTGCACGCGCAACAACTGAGCGGGGCTTGAGTTCCATATCAACGATTACCAAGACGATTCATTTGAACCACTCTGAGTCGACTCTTTTATAGATGAATCAATAGTTTTAAACACGGTGCACTTTCAGATTTAAGCCTGAGCTGGATATTTCACTTCACTTACAGCTGTGTTACACACATAATAGGGGCTCTTTAAGAATTTTTAAAGATATTTGCACTAGAAACAAGACAAAAACTCTAATTACGGAAAGCATTTGTGCAGCGCAGGATTTCAACTGCCTTTTGGCAAAACCTTGATCAAAATAAGCTCTGGTTAAATGTGTGTATTCTTGTAGTATTATTATTAATATCATGATTTCTTTGTGTACTTTTGTCTTCTTTTTGAGCTGTAGTTTATGCTGTGATGATGATACTGTGAGGTTTAGATCTGTGGTAATTGTTATGTTTTTATTTACATTAATTAATACGGGGCGGCACTGTGGCCTCACAGCAAGAAGGTCACCGGTTCAAGTCCCGGCTGGGTCAGTTGGTGTTTCTGTGTGGAGTTTGCATGTTCTCCCCGTGTTGGCGTGGGTTTCCTCCGGGTGCTCCGGTTTCCCCCACAGTCCAAACACATGCGCTATAGGGGAACTGATCAACTAAATTGGCCGTAGTGTATGAGTGTGTGTGAGAATGAGTGCGTATGGGTGTTTTCCAGTACTGGGTTGCAGCTGGAAGGGCATATGCTGTAATAGTTAACGGTTCATTCCAGTGTGGAGACCCCAGATAAATAAGGGACTAAGCCGAAGGAAAATGAATGAATGAATTTTGTCTTCAACCAACTGTATTTATGTGTGTGTGTGTGTGTGTGTGTGTGTGTGTGTGTGTGTGTGTGTGTGTGTGTATGCATGAAAATGGATAATTAAAATGATAATTTCATGATTTAAAATTAAATAAGCAAGAATCACAAGGAATTGAAGACGATCACAGACACTGTTAATCATAATCTGGCAGCATCAGATATTAATTTCAGACAGATGAAAGAGTGATGAGGATGGGTGATCGTGAATCTGAAGAAAGAGAAGAAGAAAGAAGAGAGCGGAGGATAATTCAGACGGAGAGCTGCTGAAGAGCAGAAACAGGCTTTCCTGGAGATTTACTGCCGACTTAAAGGCCAGCCATTACTTTACGGATATATGACAGCGCTGTGATGTACAGCACATCAGCACATTACATCACACACACACACACACACACACACACACACTAGAGAGAGAGAGAGGAGAAAAAATCTCATCGGTTCAATTTAAAAGAATCAGATCCTCATCAGCAAAACAGATGAAAACAGCTACAGATTATGAATATTAATATTAATAAATAGTTTTGGATTTAATATATAAAAGATTTGGATTATACAAAAATACATGGATATAATGTATATAAAAGTATAAATAATACACACACACACACACACACACACACACATATATACATTCATTTTCCTTCAGCTTAGGCCTAACCCTTACCACAGTAGAATGAAGCACCAACTATTCCAGCAAATGTTTTACACAGCAGATGCCCTTCCAGCTGCAACCCAGTACTGGGAAACACCCATACACACTCATTCACAAACACACTCTTACACTATGGCCAGTTAAGATGATCAATTCCCATATAGCGCATGTGTTTGGACTGTGGGGGAAACCGGAGCACCCGGAAGAAACCCACACCAACACGGGGAGAACATGCAAACTCCACACAGAAACACCAACTGACCCAGCCGGGACTCGAACCAGAGATTGCTGTGAGGCGACAGTTCTAACCACTGAGCCACCGTGTCGCCCATACATATACATTTTTAAATTTAACATTGTCATCTATTACAACAAGAATATTAAACATTTATTACTAATAATGTCTTTCATCATATTATTCAATTATATTACCATATACTTCAAGATATGTAGTAATTTAAATATAAATATAATTTTATAATACAAAATGAATCACACTAAATACAATTTAACATGTAATGAATGTAATATATTGCCTATTTCAAATAAATGCACATGAAATAGTTCATGTAGATACATTTTTATATATTATTCATAACTTCTCTATATTTTTAAACTGCTTTTCAACATTAATTGTAATATCAAATGAATAAACAGCAATAAATAGTAATGATGTAAAAAATAACCAACTAAATAAATGCAGAATAAAATGTGTAACTCTAAAAATAATAAAAAATTACATATAAAAAATAAACAATACAAGATTTAATTAAAAACTAGCTAAAATAACAAACTAATGAAGTACATAAATAAATAAATAAATAAGTAATGAACTGAACTTAGTAACAAATTAAATAAATGCATAAACAACAAAATAACTAAACAAGCCAGCCAGCTAACCAACTAACAAAATAACCAGCTAACAATAAAATAAAGCCTAAAGAGTGTGTGTCTGTGTGATTATTACAGTGTGAAGTGTGTTTTCTGCCTGCAGTGAGTGTAATCTTCACATCCATCACCTTTCCTCATCAGTGACCCTGGAAACTCATCCTTTAATTAATGTGCAGGAAACTGACGCCATGGCAACAGATGTCCACTGACCGCTATGAGGACCACACAACAACAAACCCAAAAATCCTGCGACAACAACAACAAATACCTGCAAAATGAGCAGGCGTTCACACAGTCCTGCACTACCCTATGCCAATTACAGGCCTGAGATCAGCACTTATTTATTGAGTTTCTCATTTACAGCTGTTTAAAAGAGAGAGGCCTGTAACCTGAAGCTGGATTAGCTGGCTAACCAGTTAGGTTCCAGTTTAGTTTGCACCAATCCTGGATTTTAGATACCATGATACTATTTAGATACTATGTTCTTGTTATGTTCAGGTTACGTTATGGTTTTGTTTTGGTTATGTTCAGGTTATGTTCTTGTTAAGTTCTTGTTATGTTCAGGTTATGCTCTATAAAAAGTCAAACACTTTTATATAGTTAAATAATAAATAGTTAATGTAGTATATATGTTCAGGTTTTGTTTTGGTTATGTTCAGGTTATGTTCTTGTTATGTTCAGGTTATGTTCAGGTTATGCCCTATAAAAAGTCAAACACTTCTATATAGTTAAATCATAAACATTTAATGTAGTATACATGTTCAGGTTTTGTTTTGGTTATGTTCAGGTTATGTTCTTGTTATGTTCAGGTTATGCCCTATAAAAAGTCAAACACTTCTATATAGTTAAATCATAAACATTTAATGTAGTATATATGTTCAGGTTTTGTTTTGGTTATGTTTAGGTTATGTTCTGGTTACATTCTTGTTATGTTCATGCTACGTTCTGGTTTTGTTTAGGTTATGCTCTTGCTGTTACATTCTGGTTATTTTCTTGAAAAGTTTGGGTTATGTTCTGATTATGTTCAGGTTTTGTTCTGTAAAAAGTAAAACTATTCTATATAGTTAAATAGTATATAGTAAACAGCATACTGTACACTATGTTCAGGTTTTGTTTAGGTTATGTTCTGGTTATGTTCTTGCTATATTCTGGTTACGTTCTGTTTTTTTTCAGGTTATGTTCTGGTTATGTTCAGGCTATGTTCTTGTTAAGTTCTGGTTATGTTCAGGTTTTGTTCTGGTTATGTTCAGGTTTTTTTCAGGTTGTGTTAATATTAGGCTCTGTAAAAAGTACAAGTTTTCAATATAGTTATATACTATATTTACTATATACGATGTAGGTTCAGGTTTTGTTTTTACTATGTTCAGGTTATGTTCTGTTACATTCTTGTTATGTTTAGGTTATGTTCTGGTTATGTTCTAGTTATGTTCAGGTTATGTTCTGTAAGATGTAAAAATATTCTATATAGTTATATTGTAAATATAGCATACTGCATTTCATGTTCGGGATTTGTTTTGGTTATGTTCAGGTTATGTTCAGGTTTTTTTCTAGTTATGTTCATGTTATGTTCTCTAAGATGTAAAAATATGCTATATAGTTATATAGCATATTGTAAATATAGTTTGTAAATATAGTATGTATGTTCAGGTTTTGTTTTGATTATGTTCAGGTTATGTTCAGATTTTGTTCTTGTTATGTTCTGGTTACTTTCTGGTTATATTGGGGTTATGTTCAGTTTATGTTCTGATTTTGGTCTAATATGTTCAGGTTATGTTCTCATAATGTTCTGGTTATGTTAAGGATATGTTCTGATTAAATTCTGGTTATTTTCTGGTTAAGGATATGTTTTTGTTATGTTCAGGTCGTTTTCAGGTTATGTTTTGGTTATGTTAAGGATGTGTCCAGGCTATGATCTGGATTAGTCCTGATTATGTTCAGGTTATGTTCTGGTTATGATATCATAAACCAAGATTTAGCCAATCATCTTTGAGCAAAGTGACACTAAAGACACTCCCCCAGGTTTCTCTTCCTCCAAGTTAAGGATCTTTTTTAATCCATTAAAAAAACATCTAAAGATAAAATTATCCTTTATGTTTAGCAAAGATAATTTATTCTAATTATTTTAAAATTATTTATATAATTATTTTATCCACAATTAATTACGCAGAAGCACTTTTTAATTTAATTACCATTTCATAAAAATAAATATAAGTACACAGACAGCTGAAACATACACTTGTTTTATTTTAATCAGCAGCTTTTAAAAGGACTGTGTGTGTTTAATAACTAATAAAACAAGCTGTTTTCTTTTAGCTCTCCTCTTTCCTTGCTGTATAAATGTTTTTAAATTTATAGCATATTTAAACCTTTTAATCCTTGCCTGTTAAGTCATTCATATTATCTTCGCTTCGAGGCCTGTGATTGGCTGTTTGCTGCTGAAGTCCCGCCTTCATCTGCAGATGCTCAAGAACTCGGGATTAAAGTCAGAGTTAACACAGAAAGCTGATGATCAGTATTGTGGTACCGACAAAGCCTGACAGAACAGGAATAGTTTTGTCAACTCACAACTAATCCTTTAATCCTGGGTTTGTTTAGCCGTCATCTCAGTACAGGCTCCCAGAGGATGAACTCTGATTCAATCCTGTTTTAAAGCTGGTTTTAAATGTAATATATGAGAACTTAAGCCTGGAGTGCTGGACGTATTGATCAGTCTTGTGTGTTTTATAGGAATCCGCTTGATTTATTCGCTGGTTCATAAAGCTGGCCACAGACTGAGGATCAGCGCTGAGGTCTGGATGAGAACAGCAGAGTTGATGAGAGCCGAACACAGAGCCTGTAATATCTGTGCACTCAGATTTACAGTCCCAGAGACTACGAGACTAGCTTCAGGATGGGCAATCTGGTCAAATATTACAGCAAAAATAAAATAATAAAATAAATTAAACAGCAAGAAGGTTGCTGGTTCGAGTCCCGGCTGGGTCAGTTGGTGTTTCTGTGTGGAGTTTGCATGTTCTCCCCGTGTTGGTGTGGGTTTCCTCCGGGTGCTCCGGTTTCCCCCACAGTCCAAACACATGCGCTATAGGGGAATTGATGAACTAAATTGGCTGTAGTGTATGAGTGTGCGTGTGTGTGTGAAAGAGTGTGTATGGTTTCCCAGTACTGGGTTGCAACTGGAAGGGCATTCGCTGTGTAAAACATATGCTGGAATAGTTGGAGGTTCATTCCGCTGTGGCGACCCCTGATGAATAAGGGACTAAGCCGAAGGAAAATGAATGAATAAATAAATGAATGACCAGGACACTAAACAAATAAGTAATGTATTATGGTTAAGTGTCTACAACCTAAACGAGTACAAGAATAATAATAAAAAAAAAATATATATATATATTTATTTAAATAGTTTTTACATTGACATTTTAATGCTTGTAAACAAACAAACATTTGCATTGTGCAGTGTAAATCTTTTTATTATTATATATATTTTTGTAATAATAAAATAAAAAAATAAATAATTAAAGCATTCAATGTATATCTGCCATAAAGTCTATAGGCACATGCATGTTCGTTTTTAATAAATAAACACACAAATAAATAAATAAATAAATAAATAGACCAGGAGACCAAACAAACCAGTACTCTGGTTAAAAG